>VMDO01006125.1:0-103683 GCA_007922755.1 Pedetes capensis | reverse complement strand
CTTGTTCAATGTCCAGCTTTCACAACCATATGATGCGACTGAAAATACCATGGCATGAGTCAGACGCACCTTTGTCTTCAATGTGACATCTTTGCTTTTCAATACTCTAAAGAGATCTTTTGCCACAGCTTTTCCTAGAGCAATGCGTCTTTGGATTTCTTGACTGCTGCTTCCACGGGTGTTGATTATAGAGCCAAGCGAAGTAAAATCTTGGACAACCTCAATCTTTTCTCCATTTAATGTGAAGTTGCGTGCTGACCCAATCGTAAGGATTTTTGTTTTGTTGATGTTTAGTCGTAACCCATATTGAAGGCTATGATCTTTGATCTTCATCAGTAAATGTTTTAAATCCTCTTCATTTTCAGCAAGCAAAGTGGTGTCATCTGCATAACTTTTCGCTATAGATTTGTTTAATATTCAATTCCATCCATTCTTCCTCTTCTATAAGTATGATATTTAGAAATTCCTATGTTTATATAGATAGGATTATTTATTTTCTAAGACTTTTAGCTTGGTGTTTGCTTCTACAGTCAAAGTTTAAGTCTTTTTGAATGCCAGTTTTTGGGTGGAGGCACCAGGATAAGAGAATTGTATTTAAAAAAAAATTATCTTTGAATTAAAAAAATTTTTTTTAAAGTTTTCAAAAGTGCTGAGATCTCACTGTGTGGCAGACACCAGCTGGGTTCTTTTCACCCACATGAAAAGTCTTGGAAAGTACTGATCATGGCCCCACTTCACAGATAAGTAAACAGAGGGGAAAGGAGAGAAGGCAGCCCCACTGTTGTCAGCAGGGGTTTCTCCTGGACAGGAACTGCTGAGCTGGGCCACGGGGAGGGGCTGGCCAATGCCACTGATCAGTGGGAGGCAGAAGGCAATCCTGGAGAGTACAACAGGCCTGGAGGACGTTAGCATCAGGGACTAGGCCAGAACAAGGCCAGGAAGGAATGAGAGCCTCACAACAGCACCAACCCACCTCACAGACACACCCAGTTCATGACCCACCTGGGCAGGCTACACCATGCCCTGTAACCTGGTCCCTGGCTGGTGCCTGGCATGTGAAGTTTGCCACCTGGCATCCGCCCCATTCCCCTACACCATGTACCTGTGCCAGTCAGCAGTTCACACTGGGCTGCCTTCTCTCCCTTTGCTTCTGTCCCATCACACCTCGCCCTGCCTCTGAGCCCCGACTCTCTTTAAAGCCCTGGTGATTGCATTTGGCCCATCCCAGTGATCCAGGCTTGCTTCCCTGTTAGGGTTTGGATATGGAGTGGCCCCCCAAAAAGCTCCTGTATTAAATTCTTGGTTGCCAGCTGATGAACTTTTGGGGAGTGACTGGATCATGGGGGCTCTAATCAGTGGGCTAGTCCATTGATGGATTCATGATTTGGTGGTATTATTGGAAAGTGGATTTAGCTCAGTTGGTAGAGCGCTGCACTACAGTCTCTGAGGTCCTGAGTTTAATTCCTTGCACTGCAAAAATGGGAGGACCTGGCAACCTACTCCCAAGGCAATCCCGAAACAGTCAGCCATTGAAAACCCTATGAGGATTGCTATGAGTCGAATACTGACTCAATAGCACCTAACAACAACAACAATTGGAAAGTGGTGGAAACTGAGGGTGGGGTGGGCCTAGCTGGAGGAACTCAGCTCCTAGTACCTGGGACAGGCCTTTATCTTGCCCTTGCCCCTTCCTCGGTCTCTCTGCTTTCTGCCTGCTGTGGGTGAGCAGCTTTGCTCTACCACTGCCCTCTGCCTCAACAGGCCCAGAACAGTGGCTGACCACAGACTGAGACCAAGAGCCAAAATATGTCTTTCTTCTTTTTAAGTTGTTTATGTTAGATTTGTCACAGTGACAAAAGGCTAACACATACCCTATCCCAAGACTCTTGAATGGCACCTGCAAAGTTTCTTTACTACATAACGTTAACAGTCAGGTTCAGGGGAGTAGGCTATGGCATCTTTCAGGGCCATTATTCAGCTGACCACATAACCCAAAAAGGCAGGAAGGATATTGCCTGGGGGCTCTCCAAAAGACACAAAGGATTACAACTCTTGGCAGCAAAAGTGGAGGTCTAGCCAGGCACCTTGGCTCATGCCTGTAATCCCAGTAAGTCAGGAAGCAGAAGCAGGAGGATTGCAAGTTCAAGGTCAAAGGCAGCCTGCATAATTTAGCAAGACCCTATCTCAAAATAAAAAGTAAAAAAGGGGCTGGGAGTGCACCCCAGTGGCAGAGCACTTGCAAAGTATGTGTGAGGTCCTGAGTTCAACCCCCAAGTACCACAAAAGAAAGTGGGGGCCTGGACTGAGCAGGCTTTGGGCATTCATATTAAAGAGTCATTTAAATGCAAAAATTATTGAGGCTTAGGGATGCTTCCAGTTCAACACCAAGAGGAAACCTGAGACCCAAAAAGAACTAGGATGTGTCCAAGGCCTCAGGGCCAGTTCTCCAGGTTTTCTCCGTGCTGCCTGTGGGTTTTCATGCACTGGTGTTAGAAAAGGGGGATCATTGTGGTGGTTTGTGCTGGCTTTTTTTTTTTTTTTTTTTTTTTAAAGCAAAGAACAAAATCTAGATTTCGGGGGGAGTTGCTTTTCAAGTAAAAGCCCCTGAGTATAAGTGGCCCCAGGGACTTGCCTCCACACCTGGGTGGTTGGAAAGGCTCTTCCGTTGGTGGGACCCACCATCTGGGGAGCCTGGAGCCCTGCAGTGGGGTGACAGTGGGCAGAGGTCAAGTGCTCTCAGGCTGCCTGGCTATGTCTGCAGGGAGGAGGAACACCACCTCTTGCCTCCATCTGGGGCTGAAGAGAAAGCACTGGGGACCCCTCTACTGAGAAGAGATTTCCCTATGTCTTTGGCCTTTTAGAGAACCTACATGTGTCTGGGTAGCAAGTAGTGCAGGGAGGCTGGAGCATCCATTTTATTCTCTGTTCTTGAGTCAGTCAGAAAGGCCTCCTGGCGTGTGTGTGTGTGTGTGTGTGTGTGTGTGTGTGTGTGTGTGTGTGTGTGTGTGTGTTTGTGGTACTGGGGGTTGAACCCAGGGCCTTGCGCCTGCATGCTTTGTAAGGGCTGGACCACTGAGCTGCGCCCCCAGCCCATTTTTTTTTTTTTTACTTGTTGAGACAGAGGCTCGCTAAATTACACAGACTGCCTCTAGTCTGGAACTTGCGATCCTCCTGCCTCCACCTCCCAAGCCACTGGGATTACAAACGTTTGTCACTGTGCCCGGCAAGGCCCCTTGGCTTTGAGACACCCAGTTTAGTCCTGCCCCTGGTTTGCTCCCAGTCAGTTACCAGAGCTTAGGGCAAAGTCCTGGTTCCCAGAACTCGGCTCGGCCACTCATCCTCAGTGCATTGATTAGACGAGGGCTGGTGGAAAGCAGAGGAAGCAGACATAGTCAACGTGCACGTCGGGAAGAGGAGCACGCAAAGGAGTCCTGGGACCCAAAGTCTGTCTTTGGGGGAACTCACATGAGCTTTAGGTTTAAGTAGAGGAAGAATTTGGGCCAGGGGCAAGAGGTATGCATAATTAAGCAGTCCTGGGCAGAGTGTGATGGAATTGACCCTAACTTCAGTTCTGATCTGCAGGGTGGTCCCAGGAAGTGGTCATCCCTGTCACTGTAGTTGCAGCCCCTTGTCAAAGAGACATGTTTATTGACCAATGTGCCCTGGATCCAAGGTGGCTGCAGGTTTAGGACAAGGACTGGAGACCTTCAGATGCCTCTTGGTGGGTCTGGAACGGGACACTCGTTGGTCCAAGCGAGGAGTCAATGCTTTTTAGCAAAATTGGTGTATAAGTGTCTTTTATGAGTTTAATCTATGTAAGTCATTTGACTTCTCTGAGCCTCAGTTTACCCATCGGTAGAATCAGGATCAGACTGGATGATTATCCAGGGGTCTTGTAGGAGTCCAGGATTTGTCCAGCTCATGCTCAAACACTTATGCCAACCTCCTATCAGGCAACTCATTTCCTCCTCCTGGAGTCCCAAGGCCACCTGGTCACTAGCATCAAAGCCCCTGCCCACACTCTCTGCCTCTCCACCATGCCACTGGCTAGCTCTGTGCCAGGCCCTCAGCAGGCCATGCCCCATGAACTTGAAGGGTATTACTCTGCCTGCCGGGTGAAGGCAGCCTGGCATGGGGCTGGGCGTTTGCTCCATGCACAGAAAGGAAGCCCTTGGTGCCTGCTTCATTCTGCACAAGGATTGCAGAATCCTAGGAAACCGGTCGTTAAGGAGCCGGCAGCCAGCTCCCAAGTTAGATGATGAGTGCTTGGGTTCTTCCCCACTGTTTACCTTGTGTTAAGTACACAAAGTGATGTCATTCCTGCACCGTCCAGCTGTCGCAGCTGATGGCCATCTCTGGGCCTGGCCTCCTCAGGGGCTCTCCCTCTCCTCACTCCGGCCACTCTGAGCCTTACCAGCATGGGAGGACCTTGGTGAAGGTATCAAGGCCAGTCAATGCCACATTATAGCTCTCTCCCAGCCTCCAACTTCCTGCACTGCTCCTCCCAAGTTCAGCCACTGTCATTTCTCAGGAGGAAGCCAGCAGCCTGTCTGCCTCTGGCTTGTCTCCCAGCCCCTTCACCCGCTGCAGCCAGGAAGAGCTTTCCCAACAGCCTCCTGCCTAAAACCCTTGGCTCCAGTTTAGTGCTCAGGAGAAAGCACAGCCTGCCGCCAGCCTGGAGATGCACTCACTCTGCAGCCTTGACCTTTCCCTGCCCCACCCTGGGACGCCATCAGCCAGAGCTTCTCCCGTGTTCCCAAAGCCCTACCTGCCTCCACAAGATCTGCACCCTGGGGTCCCCTCTCCTATTCCCTGCCAGTTCCTCCTCTCTGCTCTCACTGGATCTTCTAGGAAGAGGAAGCCACTGATATGCAGACTCTCACCCTTGCAAACTTTGCCAAGACTCAAAGGGTCCTGTGGTTTGCTGCTCACCCTAGGAACCAATGTGCATGGGGTGGGGAGGAAGGGCGAGGATGCGATTGGAGAAGTAGGGGCGGCTTCCTGGAGGAGAGGGTAAAGGGGACAAGGCAGGGAGAAGCCAATAGGGGCCCCTCTGAGCTCAAGGGAGTGAGACTCCACCTCAGCTTGACCCTGAGCCTCTCTGCCACCCCCTCCCTCACATTCTGCCTGTCCTTGGGACAATTGTGTAAGTCCTTCAGTGGCCCCTGTGGTTGCTTCAGGCTTCCTCAGGGTTGGCAAAGGTGGATGAGGCAGGGCAAGGCAGGGAGGGAAACCTGACCACTGGTCAGCAGACATGCCTAAGGTACCAGTGAGATGTCACAGCACTCCTGGCCATTAGACCTGGGCCTCAGGCAGGCCTGGGGAGCTCTCCCTGTGGAATAAGAAGGAAGGGGCAAGGGCTCCTCCTCATTTTCCCAATGAATGGCAAGGGCAGGCTTGCAATATTCACTGTGGCCCTTGGGGAAGCCCCTGGGCCCCACCGGAAATATCTGCCATTCAGGAACCACCAAAAGGACATGAGTACAGCAGGCCGCAGCTCCCGGCCTGCCTCCCAGTCGGAGCATCTCTGAAAGCAGCGGCCCTCCTTGGCTCTGAGCATTTGCCCTGTGAGCTGAGGACCTGCATGGGCTGCGGTCAGCGAGGACAGAGGGTGAGCTCTGAGGAGCCTCCGAGGCCCGTTCAGGAGGGGCTCTGCCGAGTGCCTGCTGAGAGCCAGGCTCTAAGCAGGGACTTGGGTTGTAGGAGGAGCAAGAGTCTCTCCGGGACCTCAAGAGCCTTTTGTGCAGTGCAGGGGAGGGACACAGTGTCCTCCAGTTCAGTCAGAGCTGCAGGCTCAGCTGGGGATAGGTCGGCCGTGCAGATGGCTGCTCCTTCAGGAGATGGCCGCTCCTTCAGGAGATGGCCTCAAATTAGGGACGGTTGAGGTAACGCTGCTTCCCCCTCATCACACTCCTCCGACAGGCTCACATTTTCCTCCTCCTCACCTATAGCACGTATTTGTACACACACTCAAAGCCAAGCAAGTGCCTCAACCCTTCTGAGCCTCAGTTGACCAAGTCAGGTTTGTCTTGTTTTGTGGTATAGGAGGACTGAACCCAGGGTGCTCCCCCACTGAGATGCTCCCCAAGCCCCATTTTTAATGTTTCATCTTGAGACAGGGTCTCACTAAGTTGCACAGGCTGCCTGTGGCCTTAAACTTATGATCCTCCCACCTCTGCCTCCTGAGTGGCTGGCATTACAGGCACGTGCCACCCCGCCCTGCCTGAGTCATTTTTGACTTCTAGTAAATGGGCTTCATCACAAAGCTGTTGTGAGACTGAATGAGGGACCCTTTGTGACAGGGCTCAGCCTGGTAGGTGTCAGAGTCTGAGTGTCCTAAGAACAAGCAGCCACCCTGGCTGTGGAGCACAATGGCAGGTGGGAGCAGGAGTCTTTGCGAGATGAGACAAGTTGGGGCTGGAATACCGGAGAGGAAAGGCAAGTTCTCTGGGGCCAAACCTCAGGACACCAGGCCGCTGGCCACAGCTTTGACCTAAGCGTTTCCCCCAACAATGTCGGGGAAGGCCCCACCCTGCTCACCCTTCTATGCTCATGGCCAAGCCACCCCGTGTCTGCCACCTCCGTTGCTCAATTGATGACTCAGGTGGCCGCATGGGCTCATTGTCCTGACCTGTCCCAGCTTTGGCCATGCTGGAGTGGCAGAGCTCGTCCTAACCTAGGAATGGCCCCAGGCAGACGGAGGGGCAGCCAATGCCTCCCTTGGTCACGGCTCTTTACTCACTGTCCCTACTCCTGCCTCCCTGGCAGCTCGGTCACTTCTTCCCACTCAGCAGGGCCAGCAGTTGTGCTGCCTATAAATAGAAGAGTGAGGTTCCTTGTGGCCCAGAGAATGGGCCTGACATCCTGCCTGGGCCTGACTGAGCCCTGACTCACAGGCCCTGCTGGAGGCCCATGGGGCCGACCAGACCTGAACCCCCAATACGCCTCAGAGGAAGCATTGGGGCGGCCGAGGGTCCCCAGGGAGGCTGAGCAAGGCCTAAAGAAACGGCTGGCATTTCCTCCATGAGGCCTGCCAGGCTGTGCTCTGGCCGGCTTGGGAGGGAGCAGGCTGTGCCGTGCAGAGGTGGCCAGCCCTAGGGACTCTGTGGCCCCTGCCAGGCCTGTGATGGAAGTGGGTCTCCGTGAGCCCCTCTCTTCTAGCACCCTGGTTCTGGCTTTGCTGTTTAAAAACCCAAACCCAAATCCTCACAAATATGGGCCCTCCCAGGAGCTAGGGAAAATCGATAGGAAGGCTGGAAAAACAGGCCTGGGCATGGGTGGGAGCCAAGACGGCTCCAGAGGGCCAAGTGGCGGGAAGGGCGGTGCAGATGGAGACAGGAATGTGTGGCAGAAGGCCACTGAGGGACTCCAGCCACCACTGCCATCCTGCTTGAGGGCTGGACATCAGTGCTGGGAGAGAGCCCCTCTCTACCCCCTGCAAGGTATGGTGGGGGCACCTCATAGACTCTCCACCCCCAAAGAGGGACCCCTGCCCCTGAAGAACTCAGTCTGCTTGGAGCCATGGGTACCCCTGGGTCAGCACATGCCCACGGCCAACTGTCAGCTAAGCGATGCTCTGAGGTATGCACCCGGCCGTGCGGTGGGTTCCACCCTGCGCCTCTATTCTCCTCTACCTCTCCCCAGTTGTCCCGCCCTCTAGCTTTTGGAATACATTCTGTCCTGTTTTCTTGTTTCTCCTCCACTGGTTCCCCCAGATTGCTCTGTGAGGGTGAGGGGCCTGTGGGTGTCGGCACAGCGTGTGCAGCCGGCACATCCTTGCTAAATGAACCAACCAGTGAACGCCTGTGCCAGGTGCGCACGCACTCACTCGGACACACAGTGTCCATCTACAGTTTTAAGACGTTTGGCGGCCCACTCCCTCACCGTCACCTCCAAACCCTTTAACCACTGGGCAGCACCAGGGCAAAAAATCCCCAGCTGTGTGCTTGCATTCTTTGCAGCTGACCCAGGAGGAATGAGACAGCCTCTGATTCACACAGAGGCATCAGTGATTTCTCAGTCCAGGGGGAGTGGGGTGGGAAAACCTGCCCCTGCTCCATTTGCAAAGCCTTGCTTGTTCCCTACGGTCTACAAGTTGTGCCCTACCTCTGTGGCATAGTTTTGCAGCCTAAGGCGATCCTTGGGGCTTCGGGGATTTCTGCACTTCTCCAAACACTGCTCTTTTATGCCTGGGACCATGGGCGAGTGGATCCTTCCACCTACGAGGTGTTTCAGGCAGTCCCCATCCTGCGGTCACCTTGGAAAGTCCTTAGCTACACTTCAGGGCCCACCCTGACTTCATTTCCTTGCGAAACGATGAGCAACGTTAATAGTTTCTGCATTTTCCTTCTCCAATTTGTCCGGAACTCACAAGAAACACGGATATATAGGACCATGGACTTGGCAAGGATCTTAAAGGCCCACAATAGTCTGCAGTCAGGGGTGGTTAGAAACATGTAGGGATGTTTGTGGTTGCGACAGTGACGGGGCTGCTGCTGGCATTTAATAGGCAGGGGCCCAGGAATGCTAACAAGGAAGCACTGTCCCTCCCCAAAGGTCAGCTGCTCCCCATTGAGAAATCCCAAGCTGCTTCTTGTCCGATGGGGAACCCAAGGTCCAGGTCATGCAGCAACTTGGACACCAAGCAGTCAGTGTGTACTCCCTGCAAGGATGCTCCTGGGACGTGGGCCTGAGAGTGGCTTTCTGCCCTTCCAGGGTCCTTCAGTCCTGCCCTGGCACCAGCCACACTTACCAGCACCAGGGGGGTTGTGGGAACTATGTCTGGGAATGCCCCATAGTTCCCACCAGCTGCTTCACCTTCTCTAGCCTGTGCTGGCTGCCAGATGCACTGACGTGGCCGAGGACATGCCTGCCATGTGGAGCCAGCATTCCTGTGAAGCGGGGATCCGGGCCTGTAGGGCCAGAGTTCTACAATTACAGTGTCCGGCTCCATGAGCTCATCCAAACACGAAGAAAACCACCCTTTTTGATCTGAGCCTGGGCATGAGTGACCACAATGCTTTAGGGCCCAGCCTTGTGTGTGTTGGAGGGTGGAGCGGTGAGCAGGGGCAAGACCTTGTATCCCCTAAAGCAGAGTCCCCTGTTCCTAGAGGCATGGCCATCCTTCCCCAGATGTCCCACATGCAGGTCCCACATGGGTTAGAAGGTTGTTTTTTTTTTTCTTTTAATGGAAACTTACAGTGTAGCATGCACGATGCCCTAGGTTTGATCTCTGATACCAAAAAGCAAAAAAAAAGCTTATATGCAAAAACAGAATAGTATAACAACCCCCAGTCCCATGACTGCACCACTCAGCGGTGACAATTGACCACTCTTGACCCATCCTGTCTCATTTAGACTCCCCACTCCATCCATGTAATGTCCCTCCTCTGGTATTATTTTGAACCAAATCCCAGGCATGACATCATTTCATCCATAAATATTTTGGTATGTCTCTAAAAGGACTCTTCCTTACAAAACAAAACAAACAGAACCATAAGGATAGCACCATTATTACACCAAAGACCTAGTCATTCCTAATATTATCAAAGACATGATCTATGTTCAAATTTCTGGTTATCACCTAATTGCTTTTTGACAGTTTGTTTAAATATATTGCAATTGGTCAGTATGTCTTTGGAACCTCTTTTTGTCACAAGGTTTTCTGTTTTTGCTTGCAGTTTATTTATTGGAAGAAACTAGTTGTCTGTCTTGTGGGCATTTGTCTCTGTCTGGATTTTGCTGATTGCCGCCCTGTGGTGTAGTTCAACAGGTCCCTCTATCCTCTGTTTTTCTTGTAAATTGGTAGTTGGACATAGAGGCTGGGTCAGATTCAAGTTTGTGGGTTTTATTTTTTTGGGGGGTCAAGACTTTATCATTAGATGGCATTGAGTTCTATCTGGAGACACATGGTGTCCAATTCTCTCTTATTTTGTGATATTAGCAACCATGATGTCTTGAGCAATTAATTCCTCTCATATATGAGGAGTGTGTGTGTGTGTGTGTGTGTGTGTGTGTGTGTGTGTATTTGTTATTTTTGAGACAGTCTCACTATGTAGCCCAAGCTGGCCTCAAACTCTCAATCCTCCTGCCTCAGCCTCCTGAGTGCTAGGATTACAGGTATGTACCACTGCACCCGCGGTATTAGATTTCATTCATTTTACGTTGATTAGTTGGAATCAATCTGCAAAAGACTTCCCTCCTACATTATTTGTTTACATAGTTATTCTATTTGAAAGGAACTTCTGAAGTTTATCATCTACCTCAACAGACCCCCTCGGGTAAGTGGTCCACAGAGGGCAAGACTCTCACTAAAGGACACACAACACACTGGGAGCAGGGCTAGAGTTCATCCTCAGGTCTACTGCATCTGCACTATGGGTGGTACCGGTAAGTCTGGAATCAGCTTGAAGGAGCAGAAGGTATGGGTCTAGGAGCCTAAGGCCCAGACTTGAATCACACCTGCCATTAATAAGCACCAGGATTTAGGCAGATTCTTCAGCCTGATGATCCCTCCTCCTCATGCCAGAACTAACCAAGGCCCACCAAGTTCAGTTGCCTTTCTGGAAGAAGGAACTCGGAGAAGTCTGACCTCACAGGTGAGGAACATTCACAGTTACTGCTCAGGCCCATGGCGCCACACTCAAATTGTCCATGGCTGCTTCAGGACCTGGCTAGGGACCCTGCCTTTCCTCTTTGGTCCTGGTACCTGAAGACAGAGAGTGTGTCTCAGAAAGTCAGGCCTGTCCCAGCAAGAGGTGAGCTCACCTCAGATGGCTGCATAATTTGTGGGGTCTTTTGTAAAAACTCATTAAGGATTGAGACGGGGATAGCAGAACACTAATCCCTGTGCCCTTTACAGCATAGGACCCCTGTGTAACAATGAGGTCTCAGGCCCATGAAGATGCCCAAGGGGAGCTCTACCCTGGCACATGCTTGAAGGCTATGGTCACATCTCATGGGAGTCAGCAGAACTTGAGTGTGAAAGCTGGGACACGGTGGCGATACCCAACAAACCCAAATCAAATAGCTTTGGTTAAAAGGGGAGTTTATGACTGAGGGTGGAGTTTAGTGGTAGAGCACTTGCCTTCAAGGATGAGGCTCTGGCTTCCATCCCTAGCACAACAAAAAGCAAAATAAAAGGGGAGTTTACAGTAAATGGTACTTGACAATCATAGTCTTGTTAAGTAAATGTTATTTCTTGGCTTTTTGTCCTTTTTCCTTTTCCTCCAATGCTGACTGTAGAACCCAGGGTCTCTATCATGCAAGCTGAGTGTTCTACCACTGAGCCTGGGCCCCAACATGGCTTTTCATCTTTTGAATCAACCTATCGATTGTGGGGTGGAAGAGAATGAGAATGTCAGTAACACAGACAATGTAAAAAATTATAGCTGACAAAGGTTGCAGTGCAAATAAGCAGAGGAGATGGTAGGGACATTCATGTTTATTTTTATCTTAAAAAGGATTGGCCAGACAAGAAATGCTGCCTAAAGCCGAACAAAGGAAATCGACATTTAAATAGAGGTAATCAGTACATAGATGCTAGATATACAATAAACTTCAAAGTTAAGAGTGCAAGTAAGGGTGCCAGTGGTGCATGCCTGTGATCTGAGTGACTCCGGAGGCGGAGGCAGGAGGATCGAAGGCTCAAGGCAAGAGGCTGAGCAACTTAGCAAGACCCTGCCTCAAGGTAAAAAGTATAAAACAGGCTGGGGGGTGCAGCTCAGTGGTACAGTACTTGTCTACCCTGGGTTCAACCTCCAGTATTGAAAGGGAATAAAAAGTAAATACGCTAAATTCTCATATATCTGACGGAAAAGTAAGTGGGTGTTTGTCTAAAGTATAAAACCAAGAAACAAGCATATTATCTAGAGTTATGGAGAGAGAGGAAATAGGCTCTCAGGGCCTATTTGTCCAGCAGTGAAAAAGGATGATAATTCCAGGTTGGCAAGAGATTGGTTTGGGAAGCTGAGTACAGAGCTTGGCATTTCCCTCTCAGAGTCTCAGGGCTACCCACCCACAGGGCCAATTTCCCTCCAGACATAGATAAGCTGCATTCACTCCAACTTTGCTTAAGATCAAAATAGAGTTCTTATGTTGTTTCAATATCTGGTCTGTGGGATATCAGAAAAAGTATCCAAATGCCTAAAATAACTTTGTTGAGCCAAAATCATCAACGTCCCCCCCTACTGGAATAGAAGCTTCCTGCAGGCAGGCAAAGCACTATTCATTTTGCATTCCTTTGCATAATGGACACAATAACGATTTTAAAAATTGAATATACAAACAGATAAAGGGATGGATGAGTTTCTACAAAGAACTTTCTAGGAAAATTGTGAAAACAAGAGATCAGTTTGCCAAGACAGACTTCTGGAAGCCATTCTTGTAGGCTCTGAAGTCAGCCAAGGACATGCAGAGGGCAAAATGTGTCCCCTCAAATAGGGACTGGGAGGTAGGGCCCACCAGAAAAGGAAATGCATGGTGGACCTGCTTCATTTGTTCATTCAACACGTTTGTTAATCATTTGCCATGTGCTAGGCACCTTGGATGTATCAGCAAAAGTGCACGAATCTCCCCACCCTTAGGGAGCCAATATCCACGGACTCACATTGGGAGAGGGGAGTGGTCTCTGGGGCACCTGGCCTATACAGCATCTTCCCATATGTTTACCATATTGCAAGAGCCGCAGCAATCATTTATAGATAACCTATTATATCAGGACCATTTCAGCTTTAAGTGGCAGAAACTCAACTTGAACTAGCTTAACTCAATAAAAAGGGAAATTCTGGCTGACATAATGATTCCTAAAAATACCCGGGGCTAACTAGCTTCTAGCATGGCTGGCCTCTAGGAGCTGCAAAGACATCACCAGGGCTCTGGATCCTGCTCCATCTCCTGGCTCTTTGTTTTCTTCTGATTTCATCCTCAAATAGCCAAATAGTAAAAATGGCTCCTGGTAGCTCCAAGCTAATGATCTCAGCAAAGACCACGTACTTCCATCCTAACTGTTCCAGCAAAACTTTGGGGTGTTGTTTCAACCCTGCCTAGGCCTTTGCCAGTTCTTGTGGTCAGAGCGTGGGGTGGGAAAATAGCCTAGATGTGGTGGCAGACCTGGGGAATGGGGTAAGGTGGGGACATAAGATGGTTTTATCATGTAATCTGAGGGGACTCAGAATGGAGGAGGCGTGGAAGAGGTGATGGACAGGCAGCCTCAACACCCCGTACATCAAGGTGCCGGGCACAAAACTGAGGGAGGCTTCCCAGGGGTCTTATGCAATGAGACCATTTGTACTCCACTTTACAGATAAGAAACAGCCTCAGAGAGGCTGAGGACCTTGCCAGTGTCATCCCTAGTATGTGGAGCATTAGGGAACACAGGTTCCTTTGTGCCACACAGGAAGTCCGTGAGGAGCATAGTGCATCAGAGTACTAGACTGATTAGACCTAGTGAATGGAGGGAAAGAGATGGAGGGGAGTAATCACAGATGAACTCGGTACCCTCCTTGTCCCCTCTCCACTCCTGGGCTCCCTGGAAAACCAAGCCTTTGGAAAGGGATTGAGGGCTGAAGCTTCACTGCACAGGTGGAATCCCAGGGCAGCAAGAGTGAGGGAACAGAGTGAGGTGGGGAAGTTACAGGAAGACACTCAAGATGGTGTATAACCACACCTAGAGAGGAAGGAACAGGAGAAGGACATGGCAATCCACTCCAGAGGCAATCCTAAAAACAATCAGCCATTGAAAACCCTATGACGGTCACTATGAGTCAGACGTGAGACGGAACCTAACAACAACAAGGGAGGAAGAAGGAGTTACCATCACTTCTCCCATCACTAAAAGTTCACCCCCCAGCCTATACGGTAGGGTGATGTCTAGTGGGGGTCAGCTTCTGTTCTGCAACAGTGAGGACCCCACAGCCTCCTTAGCCCCAGCAGAACAAGCAGCCAAGGGTCCGCTGGATGGGCAGAGCTGAGAGGCTGAGGAGGTGTGCAAGATGTATGTGTATATGGGACAGACCCCTATCTCAGTTCTGTGACTTAACTTCTCCATGCCTCAGTTTCCCTCACAGTGAACAGCAGTACCTCCCCGTAGAGTTGAGAGCATCTGAGATAATTCACGTACAGTATGAACAGTGTCTGGCCCCTAGGAGGGAAAGTGGACTGGCCACCATCTGGGTTTGCATTGAGTCCCAAAGAGAGACCTGACAGGTAAACTGTATTAGCATGCTTCCAGTTGGGAGCTGGCTCACAAAACTAGAAGGTCCACAGGTCCTCTGACTTCAGCACACGTGGATCCAAGGGTGGTGACTCAGTGACTTCACAGCATGGACATCAAGGAAGTGCCCTCTTGACCTCCAAGGGCCAACTAGGACAAAGACCAGGAGGGAGAGCTGGTTGGAGCATCCATCTGTAAAAGGGACAAATCTGGGGTGACCAACCTGACCTCCTCTAGACTTCCGGGAGAGGTCCACGATGTGTTGGTGCTCGGACCAAAGAAGAAAAGGTTTCTTTGTTTCTGGCTGGAATAGCTGCAATGCCAGGTATTTCTGCTGGCTGCTCAGTGATGGAACAGTCAACTCAGATGGAGTTCTGGACGTGTCCAGAAGGGTAGGTTCAAGTATGTAGATTCTGGCTTCATGAATGCAGTCTATTTAGAGTTCATCTTCTGAACTCTGGAATCCATAGGGAGAAAAACAAGTAAACAGTGGTCTGGGAGTAAAAAGGAAAGAACCAAGGCTGTGGCTCCTCCCAGAGGCCACAATGTTGGGCAGCAGGAGCCCATGAGCTGCTTCCCCAAGTGGTCCTGAGCCCCTTTATTAAGACACACCCACCCAACCCCTGTGTGCATTCCTCCAGCTGCAGCAACGGCCTCTAGCTGAGCTCCCTGAGCCAGCCTCAGGATCATCAGCCAAGTGACCTTGGAAAAAAGCCATGCTGTCGGGTGCGGTGGCCCACGCCTGTAATCCCAGTGGCTTGGGAAGTGGAAGCAGGAGGATCGCAAGTTCGAGACCAGAGGCAGTTTGCACAACTTAGTGAGACCCTGTCTCAAAAAGTAAAAAAATGGGCTGAGGGTGCAGCTCCGTGGTCCAGCACTTGCAGAGCATGCAGGCGTGAGGCCCTGGGTTCAACCCCCAGTACCGAAAAAAAAAAAAAAAAAAAAAAAAAAAAAAGGTCATGCTACCTCTCCAAGTCCATTTCTTTAACTGGAAAATGAGCCTCGTGTCTACATATAAAAATTGAAACATATTCAAAAAGACTGACACATGACTGTTCAAAACAGCTTTATTCATAAGAGCCAAAATCTGGAAACAGCTCAAATATCCACCATCTGCTAAGTGGATAAACAAAGCGTGGCACATCCATCCAATCCGAAGCTCCCCAGCAATAAAGGAAGGACTTGCTGGTGCCTGCAGAAAGGATGAATCTTGAAAACACACTGAGGAGGAGAAATCAGGCACAGAAGAACACATACTATGTGATCACCTTTATAGGAAATTCTAGAAATAAGCAAATCTCTAGAAAGACACATCAGTGGTTGGTTGAGGCTGGAGGGACTGACCATCCAGAGGAATGGGAGAACTTTTGGGGAAGAAATGTTTCACAGATGGACTGTGGTGGTACTTACAAGGATGCACACTCCAGGTAAAACATGAATTCCATATGTAAAATGGGTGGATTTCATCGCACCGAAAGTATACCTTAATAAAGAGGATTTTTAATTTGGCAGCTTGACGTGGCGGCTCATGCCTGTCATCCCAGCAACTTGAGAAGATCACAGGTTCAAGGCCAGAGGCAGCCTTCAGAATTCAGCAAGACTGACTCAAAATTTAAAAATGGAGTTCAGTGATGGAACACTTGCAAAGTATGTGTGAAGCCCTGGGTTCAACCCCCAAGTACCAAAAACAAAAACCCACCAACCAAACAAAAAAACATCCTAGTAATTGCAGGGTCAAAACAGACCCTCAGGTAGACACCAGACATGGAGTGCCTAAGTGCAGGTAGATGTGTGTGGGGGGATCATATGTGACCCCAGAAGCATGATACCAGTTAAAGTTTAAAAATAAGGAAAACACTATCTGTATTTAGGACTCCTTCTGTGATGGAAATGCAACTCAGGCTGGTTTTAGAAAGGACTAGCCTGATCATATGAGTCATTGCTTTTCTAAGGGTTGGCTTCAGGAATGGCTGGATCCAGGGGGTTACTGGGTAGCAAGTGACAAGTCTGGACAGCATACCCATTCCATCTTCAATGTCTTTCCTCGTTGTTGGCTTTGTCCTCAAGTTGGCCACCAGCAATTTCAAGCTAGCACCCTGTCGACATAGCAACTCCCACAGAAAGAGAATGCCCTTTTCCCCACAGCTGCTTCAGCAGTCCCACAGGGGAGTCTCAGGGATCTGTGTCCAGGCCTGGATCACATGTCTGCCCCTCAAGCCAGCAGGTGAGGTGGGCCCCACGTGACCCCCTACGGAGTAGGGGAAAGGTGATCCCTGAGGGAAGAGAGCTACCATCAAAAAACAAGAGGTCGACCAGGGGTCTCTCCACATACCCAAGGAATGGTGCTGTAACCCATTCCTATGTCCAACAACTCTGCAAGGGCTAGGGCTGGACCCTACCTCCCTCATGCCCAGAGCTGCTCTACCTGGCCAACATGAGTCAGGTGGGCAGGAAGCTCTGGGTGTCCAGCAGGCCAGACAGAAGCCCCTCCTGCCCATGCTGGCAGAGGAGCAAGGAACCCGCAGGAGCCCTGGGGCTGCTGGGTCTGGACTAGTATGACAAACCACTGGAGGAAGGACACCTTCGTGGGCCCAGGGCCTCAGCGGCCCAAATGCTGGGGAATCCAGGGCAGAGGCAAGAACTGCAGCTCTTCAGTCCAGAACCACCGGCCGAACAGGGTTCAGCTTGGGCTGGAGACCAAAGAAGAGACTGTTGGAAAAGGTCATCCGTGGGGAGACAGCAGGCACCATATCCACCATGTTGAGCGCCAAACTTCACGCAGGGCAACCTACCTGCCATCAACTATGCCTCTCCACACACCAGGCGCTGGCGAGCTCAGCTCAAGGGTCCTCTTGGAAGGCAGCACAACTTCATATCTGCATGCAGAGCAGGCTAGAATGTACACATAATCCTACAGGGGCCTCTGACGGCCATCAAATGAGGTGCCAGGCCAGAGAGGATGCAGGCCTGCCCCCAGGTCCTCAGCTAAGTGAGGGCCCTTGATCACATCCCACAGCAAGGGCTCAGCCCACCCCAATGCTGCGCTCAGAGCTCCTGTCTCAGCCATGGTCAGCAGCTGCATTGCTACATGGGCTGAGGTTTTCTGACCGAGGTGAGCCAGGGGAGCTGAGACCTATCTCCCAACCCTGCTCCCTGGGGAACATGGGCAAAAGGCCAGGGCAGATGCTACGGCCTGGTTTCCCACTGAGGTGCTGGCTGAGTTGGCCTACACAGCCATCCTGCTTTCTGGAAAGCAGGCTTCATGCAGGCCGTGCCAAGAGTGCCCATTCTGCCGCACAGGGCTGGGGAAGAGAAGGGAGCAGGACTGTGCCAAGTTGGGAAGGAGTGGCCCAGTGCTGGCTCACTAGGGGCCTGGCCCAGAGCCCTGGGGCTCCAGGAAAGTGGTGTTCTTGGCTCCCAGGTCCCATCTGCCAATTCCAAGGCAGGCTGGCTTTTCAACTCTGCAGACCTACTGGGGGACAGCTGATCACTTCCTGGAGCCGACAATGCGCCCTTGGTCAGCTCCCTGTGCTGGAAGCCGGGCTTCTGGAGTTGACTTGGAAGGAAGGAGGAACAGTCAGTCTGCTGGAGGTCCAGGTACCCCAACAGGGATCCTGACCCCAAAGGGCCAGACAAGCCCCACGCAAAGCTGTGCAATTTCATGGCTGCCTCTGAGCAGGGAAGCAGCAGGCAGAGGTCTTGCCACTGCCACTCAGCAGCCAGTGACCTGAGCCAAGACCCTCATCTGTAAAATGGAGCTAAACCTTGCCTGGAGCTGAGATTGGTGGCAACGTGACACTAAGCAAATGGCTGTGGATCCAGGCTGGCCAGGTATACACTTACCTTGTGGAAACTAAGGGAAGTTGCATACCCTGTAGCAGGGCAGACATCTACTCCAAGGCTGTAACCCTACCCATCTACCCCAGGATACTGTGATAACCGAATGCTTATTAAGCCTTACCGTAAGTTTCTCATAGACGCTAATTTGCATACCACTGTTACTGCAACTTCATCGGTGTTCAGGGTCAGAGCTGCAGATTTGTCTTTCAGCTCTGCCATATCCTTGCTGTGTCCTAGGATAAGTCCCCCGATCTCCTTAGCCTGCTTTCTATCCGAAAGTAAGGATCAAAAGATGACTGTACAGCAGAGAAAACACTAGAAGTGAAAGCCTGCCAGCCTTAAATGGTCACATCCTCAGTGGGGCTCTATAGGTGGAGCTGAAGGGAATCTATTCCATCACTTGTGGGCATGGGGCCCGATGGTTCTCCCTTTGTTGCTTAACAAAAACAAAGCTGGGCCTGGTGGCTCTGGCCTGGCATCCTGGAGGCTGAGGCAGGAGGATCCCAAATGGGAGGCCAGCCTGGGCTACATAGCAAGACCTATCTCAAAACAACAGCAAGCAAAATCCTGGGCTCCTCTTGACCCTCACAATTCTGGCCCAGTTGGTTTTGGTAGAGCCCGGTATTAACTTGCCTTTTTTTTTTTTTTTTTAAATAAAACAATACAAAAACTCCCTAAGTGATTCTAGGGGGCGACCAGAATCAAGAAGCACTGCAGGAGCCCCTGCAGCCTCACTGACGTTCTATCAGTCCCAGGCAGGAGAGGCCCAGTGCTGCCCAAACTCCCTCCAGCAAAATCTCTGAGCTTTGAGGCTGGCAGCAGCCACCATAAACCCCACTTGGTAAAAAGAAAATCTAGGCTCCCAAGGCCCCTGTGCTGAGGGGGTGGGGGCCGCAGGGAGCCTGCTGCTTCTAAGAATCCCCATCCTGCTAAGTGGGTGGGGCGGGCAGCCAGAAGGGAAGAAAGGCAGGAAGGACATATTTCATTAGCAGACATTATCTCTAGGTACGGGCATTTATAAACCTTTTACGTCCCTTTGATGAATGCTCTACAGCATTTGAAAGCAATTCAACTTTCAGTTTTTCAAATGCTCTGTAGTATTTGAAGGCAATTCTTTCATAATTGGGAAAAAACAATAATCAGTTCTATTTCTGAAACATGGCCTTTTAAGAAAAACGGATGTATTGTCTTTTGTGAATGTTTTGGGGTAAAGAGTGAGAGACGCACGCAGGAACAAGGAGGTTTAGGGATGAAACATCAGGGCAGAAGGGCCTGGGGAGAGGATGGCTGATTTGAAGTTAACAAAAACTAGCAAAGCTGCTTTGTCTGTTGCAGATGTGAAAGAGCCCTACTCATCCTTTACCAAGAAACTAAATACCATGCACGTTTGAACTTTACCTTGGAGCTGTGTCTTCCCCTGTGTAGCAGGCAACCGAGGCTCCTGGGTAAACCCAGCCCCTTAAGAACCATTTCGGGGAGAACTAGCGTGGAGGCAGCAGACAAGGTCGTGGTGGTCAAGGTCCCACAAACACCAAGCACTCAAGGCCATCTTCTCAGGTGAGGAGAAGCCCAGCTGGCTTCTGGGCCTGACATATCTCCAGGACGTTTCCCCTGCTGACCTCTGAAGTCCTCAAGGAACTGGGTGGACCTGATGGAGCAGATCCAGTGCTGCCTTTCGCTCTGTCCATTTCCCTTGTCTGCCTCTCCATGGATGAGCCACCAGCTCAGCCTCAGCTGGCAGGCAAGACTGTTGCTTTGAGATTTGGTGCCATCTTTGCGGATCTGTGGTGTTGGGTAAGAGAGGCATGTCAACACAGTGGTTCCTGTTCAAAAAGGTATTTTTGCTGCTCAAAGTATCTGGAAGTGGGGGTGGAAAATGTGGGGCACCTGTTGAGCATGGAGGAGACCCAGGAAAAAAGAGGGATGGAGATCATTCCAGTCAAGAGAAACAAGTTCCAGGGCCACCGCACGGGAGAAAGACCCGAGTACTGTGTGTTCACACCAGTCAGGTGTACACAGCTGCTGAAGTTCTTTCTATTTTAAAAAGCAGTGTGAGTTCCTACCCCGGTACCTTCTCCCCTACTGCCCTAACTTCTCAGGAAAGGTGGGCCATCCCATGTAGCCCACCACAGCTGCTGTAATGCAACTGGCCCCAGGAACAACCTTCTCCAGGCATTGCACCTGGGCTCTTTCGAACCTTCACTGCATGCAAACCAGGGAGATGCTGGGCTCTGCCCTGCCCATGTCACCCCCAGTCCTCCACCAAACGAGAAGCTGTGAAAAATACATGGAATCAACATGTGGGCCAGACTAAATGTTTCAACAGTCAGCAAGTCCCCATTCCATTTCACTTGGGGGGCATGTTCCAACCAAACCCCAGGAAATCTCTTCCATTCCAGAGGGGCCAGGTAGGTAAGGGGTGGGTGGTGGTCATTACAGCTGCCCGATGCACACTGCAAGAACAATAAGGATTTTTAGGGGCATTATGACTGAGTCAGAAAACACAGCTGCCCCTGAAAGTCCCTCATTTTTCTTGCTGTCTTAAACGCGCTCTGAGTCATCCGGCTGGCCCAGGTGAGGTCAGGTGAAGACGATGTCCCCTTAGCCAACACTGGCCCACCTCCGCACAGTGTCTCAGCAGTAACAATGGCCTCGCTGCCCTCCCACGGCACACCTGGAATGACCGGCCTTCAGTCTATCGAGAGCCAACTCAGAACCTAGGGCAGTGCCTTTGCCCACACAGAGCCATGGGCTAGAATTGCAGAATGTGGCCCTGGGGAGACTGAGCCCCAAAGGTCAAGCAAGGGTCTTAGGCCTGAGGTGATTGGAGAACAAAAGAGAGGGGTTTCCAGCCTTCTGCCCACCAAGGCCTCTGCTGAAGTTGGGACTGGGTCAGGGAGGAGGAAAAAGAAATGGGGCGCAGCCAGGAGCCGCCTCCACTCTCCCCCGCCCTTCTGGAAGAGCAACATACAGGTGTGAAGTTCCCAGAGGAACGGCACTTGAACTTTGTTTCTGCTTCTCTCCAGCAGGCCTGGCCCAGGCTGCTCTGTACAAAGGGCCTAGAAGGAGCTACGCTCCCACCACCCCCGCAAAGGAAAAGCCAAAGAGGAAATGAGAGGACTGCAGCTTTGTCACAGAACCCAAAGGGACTGCCAGCGAAAGGCTTACCATCACAGGTCCTGTGTCCATAGTGGAGGCCTCAGTGGCTGCAACCTGAGAGACACAGCAGGGTTGGTGAGGGCTGCTGTTTGACCTTGGACGCCCGTCCAGCCCTCTTACTTCCCTGCTGTGCCCCTTCCCACCTTTCATGGACAGGCTAGAGCTTCAGGTGGGCTCGAGTAGGAAGGCAGGTCCGCCCTGTGCCCTTCTACCAAAACTGCCTATGATGTGCAAGGAAAAAACAAGCTTGAAGACTTCTGGGATGTCCCAGATAGTTTTCAGGTTCAATTTAATAAGCTGACAAGCTCTGCTGGGAAGTGCGGCTTAGAGAAGCAGGGGGTTAGGGGGCCGGAAAATGGCCAAGAAGATGAAAAGGGCAGGTGACTGATATATTTTTCCTATAGGAAGATCCTCCTTAATGGCATGATTTCTCCTGCCCTAGCTGAGCTACTAAACAGCAGAGGCTCAAGTCCCCACACCATGGCACAGAGCAGGAAGGACCCCAGCAGGCCCCTTTCCGCAGACCTTTCTCGGAATGCCACCTATCAACAAGAACCTTGTCCCCTGAATCCAGGGCCCCAGCATGGCTGGAACTTGTCCCTGCTGGAAGTCTGCCTGGTACTGGCTCCATGGGAACCTGGTCATGGTGCCCCGACTCTGGTGAAAAGCATATCCTGGGAGCCTTGTCTGCTTACTCGTCACAGGACTGTGTGTAAATCACTTCTACTTTCAGGCCTCAGCCTTCACATCTGTCAACAGAAATATGCCCGGCACCGTAGGTGGATGTGAGGATGGAAGGAAAAAGTACACAAAGTGCCTGGCAGGCTCAGTGAACGTGGGCTCACCTTGACGTCGAGGGCAGGGGCTGAACAGCAAGAGCTCCTGTCCTCTGAGAAGAGGATAGGGATAGGGGTCCAGGTGTGCCAGACAGCCCCGGGTTAACACCGCACCTTCTCCCCCGGGCTACAAGACCTTTCCTTGCTGCCTGGCTCTAGCCTCGGCCCTCTCAAACTGCCCTTCCTGTACCTGCCATCGGCCTGGATTGTCCTGCCCTAACCAAGATCACAGCTGAACACTCCACCAGCAAACAAAGCCTAAGTGGTCCCCCACACTAGGACCTGAGTCATCTGGGCCACTGAACGTGACTGCACCATGCTCTGTCTGCCTAGAAGCCCCATCCGCACAGCCCCTCTGCACCAGTCTGCTGCCTGCAGCGCCCTTCCCTGTGCAGTGCCAGCTCACCGCTTACCAGCATTGGGGGTCTGGACAAGCTACTTCACGGCTCTATGTCTGGGTCTGTGCCTTGTCAGATTAGGTCAACCTCCTTCATGGGGTTGTAGGCAGACTGAAGGAGCATTTGTGTCAAGGGCTTAGACCGGTGCCCTGGCTGGCTGAAACACCAGCCAACACCAGCCACTGTCACCATTCCCCGCTTTGTGACTCAAGATTCAGCTCACCTTTTGTGGCTGATCTTCCTTGACCCCAGCCCCTCCCTGCACTACAGTGCTTTCTTTTTCTCTGTTTCCCTCTCCCAACGTGAGTTGCACTATGTGACATGCTCTGCTTTGCCTCCTGGCCCATCCTAACAATGCCGAGGCGGGGCCTCCTAGAGGACTGCCCAGGGGCCCCAGAATCTGTATTGGTAACAGGCTCCTCCTAAGATTTTCAGGGACACCTATGTTTGACAATCACTGCTCTGGGCTGTCTTCCTACCCATGATTCAGGCAGTGTTTGGCACAGGTGCCCAAAAAGAAAGAGGCAGGGTCGAGAGGGCTGCCCTCTGGTAGTGGTCAGAGACCCTTCCTTGCCATGTTAGGTATATGAAGGTGACCCCCCTCAGCCTGGTTTTGCCAGGAAGGCTAACCCATCACCAACCACCAGCCACTCAGTCCAGTTCCACCAGCCTTCCCTGAGTCCCCACTCCGTGTCAGGCACATGTTGTTGACTGAGTTGGACAGTGCCCCTTCTTCTGGGGCTGACAAGCCACCAGGGCTTCCCAGGGAGTAGCAGGGGGAGGAGGCTACAAAGGAACAGAGAGTCCCTAAAATAGCCAGCAGCCTACAAAACCACGAGAGAAGGAAAAGAAAATCCAACAAGGGACCAGCCCCTGGCTTAGAATTTGCTTTAGAAAGCAAGTCCCACGCTGGCTGGGGAGGAAGGTGGTCCGGGCAGAGGGCACCAGCCTAGAATGGCCTAGGGGAAGCCCCTCCTATGGAGAAAAGCCACTGGGGCAGGGCCATCCCTGGACAGGCCGGGTCTGCTGGTCAGGGGTCAGCCGTCTGTGGAGGTGGGGGTCAGAGGGTTCAGCTGGATCTCGGCCTAGGTTGGAGTGCAAAGACTTCTTGGCCTCGCCGGCCCCACCCACCCTTGTTGGATGTTCCCAGCTGCGATGAACAAGCCAGGAGACCTGAAACTCATCCATCAGAGCCACTGGGTTTATGATAATCACTCACTCTCCGCCAGAAATTCCTCTGTTAGAACACTCACTTTCAGCCCTTGGCTTCCCCCACACCCTGCTGCCCTGACACTGGGTTTCCCCCAGAAGCAGCCCTGTAGGGCTCACTGCTGACGGCCAGCACACCGCAAGGGCCAGGATCAGCCCCCATGCTCCTCAGTGGGTTGAAGCCCAATACCCCTCAGCAAGGCTGCACCGGGATGCATTTATCCACACAAATACACATGCATGCTTCTCAAGGCCAACCCAGGGACGGTAGTGCCTGCCTTTCATCCTTAGTCATCCAGAGGAGCCAAGGCAAGGGATGGGTACAACGATTGAAAACTACAACGTTTACATCTTTAGCAGCAACTCCACTGGGGGAGAAAACACAGGCAGATGGGCCAGACAGCAGGGCTTAGTACAGGAAGAAAAGAGTCTATGTTTGAGGATGCACGTATCCTTTGGACATGGAGTCAGCAAACTATGGCCAACGGGCCCAATCCAGCTTGCCACCTGTTTTTACAGTTTTACTAGAATACAGGTATACTCACTCACTGATGTACTTTCTATAGTTGCTTTCAGGCTACAATAAACAGAATAAGTGTTTCTCAATTTCAGTGGTGTTCCTGATAAGCCCATTGTAAATGGAAATTACGGTAAACTGAAAATGCACTTACTACATCTAACCAAACACCCTGGCTCAGCCACACAGCACAAGGCAGAGGATTGGTTGGTTCCTCTCATGATCACAGGGCTCAATGCCGCTGCCCAGCATCGTACTGCATTCCACTAGCACAGGAAAAGTTCAAAATTCTAAGTACCATTAAATGTGTCTTATTTGGCTAAGTGGGAGAAGGACCTGGCAACCCCCTCCCAAAAATCAATCTGCCATTGAAAACCCTATGAACAGTGGAGAAGCACTGACAATAGTGTTTCAACTGTTATAAGTAGGGTCGCTATAAGTCGGTATCTGACTCGACGGCACCTAACAATTTGGCTAAGAGATGTAGCTTGGTGGTGAAGGACCTACCTAGCATACGCAAGGCCCTGTGATGGGTCCCCAACACATGACTACAATGTGTGTCGCTTTGCATGTTTTGAAAAGTTGAAAAGTCGTAAGCCCAACTATCGTAATAGAATTTGTCTGTAGTTGCAAAGGAGTGACATAGCCCTCAAGGCCTAAAATATTTGGGCTATTATATAAAAAGTATGCTGCTTTTTGTTAGTTGTTAGTATGCACCAGGCACCAGGCTGAACATAGGATACAATGAAACCTACTGATCTCTCAAGGCCTAGTGACAGAGGGGCTCAGAGGGCCATGGGACAGGCCTGCCACCTGCATTGGTAGAAGTGTGGGTATTTGAACAGCTCGCCTGCCAGCCAGCCAGCTCCTATTGTGGCTGAAATAGAAATGGGCCCTAGAAAGCTGGGCTCTGCCCTGGCTCTGGGCACACAGCTGTCATCACCTTAATTAAGTGGATTCTAGGACAAGGCCACCATCTCTTACTCCAGACTTTCGGACCAGATGCATTTCAGAATTTTCCAGGTTTTAGAAAGGGAATGTATCACTGCAATGAGGCCCATGAATATTCACACTCCCCACGATAAAGACAGAGTCTTAATTGTCTCAGGTCAGTTTGGGTCAGGTTTTCCTAAGAATTTAGTTACAAAAACAAACTTTTGGTTTTCAGAGTTCTTTGGAGTTCAGAATTTGGGATAGGGTGATGGGGTCTGCAGCAGTTAGAAAGTACAGATGCTAGTCAGGCAGGGTGGTACAGGCCTGTGATCCCAGCAACTTGGGAGAGAGAGGCAGGAGGATTGCAAGTTCAAGCCCGGAGGCAGCCTGAGCAATTTAGCAAGACCCTATCTCAAGATAAAGGGGCTAGGGGTCTAGCTCAGTGAAGAGCATTTGCACAGTATGAGCAAGGCCCTGGGTTCAGCCCCCAGGACTGGGGAAAGGAAAAAGAAAAGGACAAAGAAAAAAATGCAGATGCTGCATCTGGACCTGATCCCCCAGTCTTGGTTGGACACCACCCAGGGGACCCTGGCCAGATGGCCTTCACTGCCACTGACAAGAAAGCACACACAAGACACACAGTAAAGACACACTGAAGGAATTCATACCACCAGAAATTCCTTCCCTCCAAGGAACAGCTACTGACATTATTGCTGAAAAGTAGAGAAAGTAAGACTTAATGCCAATTTTTGTCTAACTGCTTCATTGCCAGGAATAGAGAGAATCTGATGTTAAATGAATAGGTTTTCCAAGTGTTTATTCAGGACAAGGACAATAAACTGGCCTCTGGTCATTGTTGCTGCCT
The DNA here is from genome assembly GCA_007922755.1 of Pedetes capensis. Classification (NCBI taxonomy): domain Eukaryota; kingdom Metazoa; phylum Chordata; class Mammalia; order Rodentia; family Pedetidae; genus Pedetes; species Pedetes capensis. The sequence goes on along the minus strand of VMDO01006125.1, from coordinate 77,714 downwards.
GAGGGGCAGGTATGTCAAGTTTTGCAAGGAGACAGTGAGTGAGTGGGAGTTGAAACTTTAAAAATTCATTCTTTTTCTCCCTTGTGTACTTCCTTGGAGCCTCCCTGTGGCCAAAGTTCCATTTGGAAATCTAAAATAACTTATCTCATCACAACTTCCTAACAGTGATTTAGAAAAAAAAAAAGTATTAATTGGATAATCTGGTTTCAGATGTTCTAATTATATTCCTTTGCGGGGAGAAAAGCAAAAATAATATGTATATAAAACTGAATAGCACTTCTTTCAAAAGTGTAAGACATCCAGAAAGCCTAAGTTTAAGGTTAAAAAAAAATCTTAGGATATTAGTGGTACTGCAAGAATATTTTATACCCATCTATATACAGATGAGCCCATCCCCCAGAACATGCATAGCTCTTCCGCATTAGAGACTATCCGAAAAGATATTGCAGCAACCACTCCCACCAGAGGTTCTGGAATTAAATGGATCTCCCCTGTCTTCAATGTAACACAATTTTAGAGTTCTGAAATGTCATACCCTCCATTTCTTAAACAAGTACTCCTACGAATACTATCAGCAATTTCCTCACTGCCTGAGATTTCTAAACACTGAATTGGGAAAGAGGTTCTTGGTTCCACTGGTGATCTCCGGCTCCCCCGGTACTGGGCTGATTTCTGTGAGCGATTTATTCTGTGATTGGGAAATGCTTTTGGCCCAGCTGAGAACAGATCTGGGGACAAAAGGGATGGCTGTGTGCAGGGGCAGGGGAGGGCTCCGCCTGGGAGGGTGCTCTGGGCAGTGCAGCCCTCCAACTACCAAATGCCTGGAAGAAATGTGCAGTCACCAAAGGCGGGGACCTGGCACATTGACCCAATAGAAGGAAAGCTGCTGGTGCGCATGGATCTATATTTAGTCAAGGCTGACTGCCCCTTGCCCCGAGGGAAAGGGCAGAGGACAGCCACCTGCTCCGGCGGTCTGGCTGACCCGGTGGAGACTCCTGGTGGAGAGGACACAGGCACCCTGTCTGGGCCTCCACAGGACACGTGCTACCCATCTAACAAATACGGACAGGCGAGAGACCTTGCTGGGCTCGAACTTCCTGGGTAGACAACAGGACCTCCAGGAGCACTGGGGGCCAGGCACCCCATTTTCACTTTCTGGGTTTTGTTCCTGGGTTACCTCTTACCCTGAAGGGAGAAAATGTCTTTTAAAATGCCAGGAGAGCGAATCCTCAAAATCATTCCTTGTCATTTTGACAAGGAATTTTTCTTTCTTTCTTTTTTTCTGGAGACACTGTTTTTCTCTGAAGACGGTAACAGGCTTTGGTGAAAACCCCAAGTACGTAACTTCAGTCCCCTGGGCTGCTTGGGTCTAATATGATTACACATCTAAATGCAATAAACGGAGCAAAGTGGTATTATTTTTCTGGGAAAAACCATCATCATAAAAGGGTCTTTATTGAATCAAGGGCTCGTGAACTATTCTCTTGCCTAATTATGGCTCCCAAGTGAATGAGGCTGAGCTTCCAGGCAGGACTTCTCACAAGTCTCCGGCCCAAAGAGCAATGGGATATTTGTCACAACTTGTCTAATTATAACAAAATCCACCAAAAGGACGAAAGGGAGAACGCCACAATCAGTTGGCAGCAGCCCCTTCCCCCGTTCAGGCTCTGGAAAGTGGGGGCTCGCTCTTGGGACACTTCTACTTTCAGAGGCTGATCCCTGCTCTAACCCCACCCCTTTCATTCAAAGTCAGGATCCTGGATCCTGCCCCTTTCCAGGGTCAAAGCTCAAGTGGTTTTCTAGCACTCCAGCATTGCTCCCCTCTAAGCCCACCTCTACAGAAAAGGCCCACTGTCGAAATATGATCTTCTGCCAGATGTTTTAATGTTCAGAGATTTGCCCAAGGTTAGTGAGTATGAGCTCAGACCTGAGCCAAGATGAGCACTTGCTATCACCAGATACAGGAGGAGAGTGTGACAGTGAGTTACTAGCTATGTGTCCCAGGCCCTGGGAGGGCTCATGCTCCACACGAACCAGCTGGGAACAAGCGCTCTGCTTGACTTTTCCCAGATACACAGGGGTCTGGCCAGGCATTGGAGACTAACATTTTGCTTAAGTCCTACGTCCAAGTATCTGTTTACTCACACTTGAATTTCCAAGAGCAAAGACACATTTTCATTTTCCTTTAAATATGTCTCCACCTCCATGTACTTAAGCCCACAGCAGCAAGCTCAGCAGAAAGGGATTCAGGAGAACATCACTCTGGCTCCTCCCACTGACCTGTCCCCTAGGACAGGCTCCAGCACAGCAATCACATGAACTCATCCCTGGAAAAGTGGGTGCTTCTGGCCTATCTCCCACCTGCTCCTCCCAAGCTGTTCCAGGCAAGTCTTAGGGAGTCTAACGAAGCAGGAACCACCTTTGCCTCGGCAAGGACCTGCCTTTCTTCCAGTGTTTTTTCCCCCAGATATCAAGCCAACAAGCGGGCTTGCTAGCCTCAGGTCATCCCGCCTTGACTTCATTGGGGTTTGTTCATTGGCCTTACAGGCGCAGAGATGAACTCTGGTGTCACTTGGGAACAGCTCCCATGTTTTAACTGCATTTCACACAGGCATTCTTGCTCAATTCTCAATCTCTGCAATGTGAGCTTAAATCATCACACAGGGACACAGAGTCTTGGGAGGCATCACTGGCCCCACCCAGCCAGTCTCCAGGACACCCAGGCTTCTGATTCCAAAGCCAGTGCCTTTTCCCCACCTCGGTCTGTAGCAGGAAAGCATTTACCCTCTCTGATGGTCTCCTGGAAAGCCAGGTGCTGTTGGCAAATAAGTGCAATATCATTTATTTCTTTTCAGAAAGAAGGGTAGGAGGAGAAGTCTACCTTACCAAGGTAAAGGATAGAAGATTATTTCTTATATGTTCACTTGGAAGACCAGAATTAGTGAAGTCTCTGTTGTCAAGAAAGAGAAGCCAGTGTATTTCCCTTAAATCCCATATCCCCTAGGGCAGAAATCCATGGAGAGGAAGCGAGGTTCATGAGCATGAACCACAAAGTCTTTCTAGACTGATCCAAATTCCAAATTTTGCAGCTGCACATCTCTGAATCCTTCCCACACCCCTCCTATTCCTCCAAACCACAGCCCCAGGATCCACCCACGCCCGCCCCCACATCTGCACCTCTCAGCTCGAACTCTCAGGAGGCCACAAGGGGGTACAATCTATTCAGTCCAATCACCCATGAACAGAGAAGGCACTCTCAGGCCCACGGTGGCAGTCCTCCCCCTGTTCTCCTGGGCAGCCAACCCTAGGGGTCTGGCTACAGGGCTATTTAAAAATTTCCCAGTATGTGCCAAAGGGAGGGAACACCCACAGAGGGTAAGAAGTCACCTGCTCTGTCCATTCTGTAAGCCCCGCCCCTGCCCAGACACAGTTAAGGTTACTGAAGACTCAAGTACTGAAAAGATGATGTTGGATCCCTACCTCCCCTTTGAAATTCTAAATAAAAACATCACTGTGCCACGAAACAGTACAAGCGCCAGGAAATTCTGAATTTTTTTCCCCCACCTGATGATTTTCAAACCATTCTGCCCCCTTTCGTTTTCTCCTGATGAAGTCTGCTCAGTTTGCCACTGGGCCAGTGAGTGAGAAGCCCTTAGTGGCTAGGCAGTTCAAAAGCCTCTCCTGGGACTTTTCATGAACTGTGCTCAGGGTCAGAATGGAGGAATCTTTTGGCTGGCCAGGCTGGCTGCACTGTAGAGCAGATGTGCACGCGGCTGCATCCGCAAGCCAGGGTTCCTTTAAGGTCTGAGCAGGCTAATCCAGACCTAGCCAGTTCCCGTGCTACATACAGCTCAGGCTTGCTGGCTCCCAACTGAGGGCTGCCCCTGAAGCCTAGGGGACCTGATGCTGTGTCCCAAAGGCCAGCTGTCACAGGCTGGGAAAGGCTCTTCCCCTGTGGGTCTCAGCTACTGATAAGGATCCCTATTACCCCATATCTGCTCTCAGGGCCAAGGTAAGAGCCTGGGTGAACATTGGGGAATAGAGCCTGGCTTACCCACAGATGTCACCCTAGCCTTTGCCTGGCCCACTCCTTGGCACATAGGTAGTAGACAACAGAAGCTGAAAGGACTTAGACTCAAGACAGGGAAGGGTTCCTAGATGTTATCCCCGCCTTCTGATTACAAAGCTGCTGCACATGGTGGGTTAAGTAACTTGCCCAAGGTCATACGCCAGCAAGCAACAAAGTCAGCATGAAAACCTGCCAGACAGCAGGGTGTGGTGGTGCATGCCTATAATCCCAGCACTTGGGAGGCTGAGGCAGGAGGATCGATTGGAATTTGAAGCCAGCCTGAGCTACACAGCAAGTTCTAACCCAGCCTGGGCTACACAGCAAGACCTAGTCTCAAAAAAACCCGAAAAACAAAAAAAAGGCTAAACAACAACAAAATTTACCAGACCCACAAACCTGAGGTTGCCATCATTGCACCCTTTCAATCACACATACACATGCAGACTCAAAATACGAGAGTCCAGGGGATGAGGGATACCCACTGAAGGTCCACCGAGTTGTACCAATATATACATTTTTCATGTAAGTCTTACCATGCCCTTACAAGGTAGGTATTATAACTCTTGTTTCACAAGAGGACGAATGGGGGCACAGACAAGTCACCTGGCAAAGGCTACCCAGCTGACAGAGGAGTCAGAACTGGGACTCCAGCACATCTGGACCCACGGTGCATCTCTGTAGCCTTCACTGGGCTGCTTCCAGAGAAAAACCCTTCATGGAAACCAAAATGACTCCTCCCTTCTGAGATAACTCTCTCTCAGGGACTTATCACAGATTAAGAGCACTGTGCTTTTGTGCAGACGAACTGAGACTAGCCAAATATTTACGAGCCTGCACAAAGAGCTGCAAACCAGCCTGGTAGAGAAATCAACCCCACAAAGTAGGGAGGGCCAAACTGTTGCTAGAAAAAGTGGGGGACATGTAGAATCCTCACCATCCTGGAGGATTCCAACAGCTCAATTTTGGGCAGAGGCACCAAAGGAGACTTGGGGAAGCAGCTCAGAGGCCAGGCAGATATGGCCACCAAAGAAACTCTGGCGGCATTTCAGAGCGTCAGAACTTCCAAAGTTGCTTGGACTGGGGGTAGAGAGGGAGGACCAGCTTCTCCCAATATATTCTTTGTCATTCTAATGCAGCTCAGCAAAAATTGATCTCTAATCCTTAACAGGTTGGGATTTTATTTAAAAAAAAAAAGGAAAAGAAAAAGAAAAGAAAAGCTAGAAAGGTGAGGTTAATTATTCACCAGGTTGCAATTTACTTAAGAGTTGAGAGACACACATTTCCTCCCAATAGGCAGGACCAGAGTCTAGCATGGGTCTCCCTGGAGGTCTGGCTAAAATCCTTTCCCTCCCACCAGCTTTCCACCTTGCATTTAGCCGCTTCCTGGAGAAGGCTCCAGCACAAACAAGTCTGACGTTCAAGCTACTTCCCCTCAAAACCTTGAGCACCCATCTTCGAAGGATGGATTGGGGGTGGAGCTGGGGGCAGGAAGGAGGTGCCTGCCTAAGACACTATGAGAATTCTTAACTAAAACACAATTCTGAAATCCATCAGCTTAAAGCAGAGCAGAAATGGGCTGCTAGAGGCCAGGGGAGTCCAGCACGCTGTCTAGCTGATTCAGTCTCCCAAAAAGGAAAAACCTAATTACTCGCTTCCCCCAAAGAAATGAGGCACCACCAAGTCATTTCCTAAAAATCCCTAAAACCATAGCCAGCCCCAGGGAGAACTGGACATGGCCGGAAGAACTGCAGGTCACTGGGACTGAGCCAGCGGTGCTGCTAGGCAACTTACACCTTATTCCCAGAGACTATTCCTACTGTCCCAAGCCTGTCCTCTCCAGGGTAGATGTAAAGCAGCCAGCTCGGCATTCTTTTCTGCATCTCCTTGCTCCAGCCCACTTCTGGACCAGGAAATATCCTGGAGATTTCCACTTCATTTACTTCTCGATTCTGACCCCCAGGGCTGGGAGAGGCATTGGTTCAAAGGGAGAACTTTGTTTTCCTAATATGATTCACTGCCCCAAAGAAAGCATTCTTCTTAATTAGGGGGCAAGACCTCCAGTTGAGACTTCAGTTCCACTCCTAGACAATTTCTGTCTCAAAACAGAATTTGTCAAAATTCTTGGAAATCTACCCTATGGTCAAAGAAACTCTTTGACCCATAGTGCAGGCATCTGCATGTTCCAACTAGAGCCAGCAAGACAAAGCTTGCAGGGACAAAATTCAGGCCAACTTCAGGGTAGGGCTATGACCCATGCTGGGCTCCTAATCCCGGCCTCAGTGACCCTGAAGTTCTCCGTATTGCACTACACACCCGGCTCCCTCCCCTTTGTGCCACCAAAACGGGACAAGGACAGCAGCACAGGCTTGACTCCCACAAGTACTCCACACGTGGCATGCAGAGGTGGAGAAGTCTCTGGGAAAATGCCTGTTTTCTGGGTTTCTACACAACTTCCCAAAGGTGTGTAGGGGGGGACCCAACCTGGCCACAGTGGTTTCTCCCTCTCCTTCCACCAGGCTTCCAGAAAACTCTCCTGTTTCCCAAAGCCAAGAAGAATAAGGGTCAGAGGTGCTCTATTCTGTCAACTTGCCCTTCACACAGTTCAAGTCACCTCACTACATGTCCCCAAATGTTCTTCCAAGGTTCCCACTGCCAAGACAGCCAAAACAACACAAAATGACAAAAGTGCCAACAGCAGAAACCCGAGGTTCCAAAGGGTTGCTTGGAGAGGTAGGTGGTAATAAGCGAAGTTATTAGCAGAATAGAGAGATAAAGGAAAAAGGGGATTTCAGTAAAAAACGTGAAGAGAGCTGGCAGGGGTCAGCATTATGTTGCATACGTCAGGGAACAAAAGACCAGCCAGTTAGAGACACATCGACAAAGACGCATCTTAAAAGAAATGGTGCCTAAATGGGAGGGAAGGGCGGGGGCAGAGGCTTCTCACTCTGCAGGAGCTAAACCTCCATATCCCAGCCTCCCTCTCCAGAAGCAAGTCTAGATAGATATCAGGCTCGGTCTTCCCCCACCCTCAAGCTCAAGGTTGACGCCCTGCAAAGCGCAGCAGCGCAGACCCGTCCGGGGGAGGCGTCTTTCCCCTTACCCCAGATCATCGCAGCCTGGATCCAGCTCACCGGCACGCAGCCGACCGCACGCAATCACCGACTGACACTTCCAAGTGCGCTGCGGATTTTTCCTGCGAAGCACGGGAATCCCCGAATCCGCGCCCAGGCCCCGCAGTGCGCGCGCCTTGCCACTCCTTCTCCGCCCTGGGCACGGGAGGTGGCGGCCCGGCCCGAGCGCACGCGGCCCTGGGAGGAAAGCGGCGAGGAGCGTGGAGGAGACGTCGGTCCTGGGAGCCGAGGACTGGGACTTTGTAGGCCAGTTGAACCTACACCCTCATCTCGCCCGCAAAGACCCAGCCCTCAGCTCCCGTCCGCCTCGGAGTTTGGGGTACTGCGCACCCCCGACGGGCTTCCTTGGGCTGGGTCCGCCCGCCAGCTTTTTGCTCCCAGCGGAGACGCTGGGCTTCCCCCAAGACGAGCGCCTCACAGAAGTCACCTGCCCCGCCCGACCTCGGCCCGCGGGCTCCGAAACGCGCCCTCGAAGGGTTACCCCATGCTGAGCGCGCGCGACAGCTTCCAGACCACCAAGGCCACCCCAGCGGAGGCCGAAGGACAGTGCTGGGGCTGGGGGCGGTGTGGGGACCGAGTCATCTCCAACCGCATTCCCACCCGAGTGCAGGAGTTACGCGCCGAGAAACTTCGCCGCGGTCCCACGCCGCGCCCGAAAGGCCCAGCCGCGCGCCTCCCTGTTACCTGTGCTCAGCTCCGCGGGGCTCGGGCCAAGGCTCGGGCGCCTCCCGCCGCAGGCCGCGTCCTCCCGCACGGCCGAGCCCGCGCCGCCGCGGGGTACTGGGCACGGGGAACGGGCGTAGCCGCAAGCCAGGGCCCAGCGCCCCGACGTTCCGGGAGCCCCGTGCTCGTCGGGCCCGGGGCTGCGGCCTCCCTCGACCCGCCCGAGACCGTGGGGGCCGCCGCCACCCTCGCCCCAAGGAGGGCGTGCCTGCCGCGGCGGGGACGAGGGCGGGGAAGTGAGACCCCTCGAAAGTCGCGCGGGGGTCCTCTCGCTCGCTCGCTCGGCGCGACCTGGCTCCACGTGCTGGCGACTCATCCGCAAGGCTGCGCGTCGCACGGCTCCCCGCGGGCGGACGCGACCAGCGCCCGCCTGCACCGCCTCCCGGAGCCAGGCGGACGGCGCTCCGCCCCGGCCCGCCCTCCGCCCGCCCCTGCGCGGCGCCGCCCCCGGCAGCAACGCCGGCTCAGCCTGCAGCACCGGCGGGAAGACACCCGGGCAGGACGGGGCCGCCTGGGCAGCCCTCTCCTCGGCGCCCCGTGCCACCGCGGAGACGGGGTCTGACGCCGGCAGCCCGATCCGACAGTCTCGAGTGCCTTCCTCCCAGTCACGCAGCCCTTCCCGCCCCCGAGCCCTAGTAATTTTCCCTTTTCCTCCTTTGACCCGTCCGAGCCGCTGCCAGCGCTGCCTCCCGCGGACACCGACGCCGAGAGCCCCCTGCCGGCCGCTCTGCGCCCGGGCCGCGACCCCGCCCGGGTGCGACGCCCGGCAGCCGGCCTCAACCTCCCGGTCTGGAATCTGGAGCCGCACAGGCGCTTTCTGTAGGGCTTCGGTGGCAAACCAAGGAGATAACAAACGTAAAACACTGAGCAAAGTACCTGGCCGCGTGTTGTCTTGAGATGTTAGTTGTGTGATTTCAGCTCCCGGTTTCTCCGCTGCCTGTAGCCCACCTGTCTTCCCGCGGTGCTGTTTGAAAAACTGAGTTCCTTAGGAGGACTGTGGAGGAGGGGTGGAACAGAGAAGTTGCCAGGCTGAGGGGGAACTTTCCCAAGACTGGAGAGCGGTCAGAGGCTAGCGGAATGCTCTTCCGTGGGGACCTGCACCTGGCTCTCCTTTGCGCGAGCTCTCTCGGGAAATACCAGCACGTGCGAAGCTCCCTGCGTGGTGGGGAAGCCCAAAGAACCACTGAGATTGCTTCTTCCTACCCCGCTTCAGGTGGAGCCTTGGAGTCATTAAGAGAAATTAATGTGCCACACATGACATAGATATTGGCCATCTTCTTATCTTCTCTTTCCTGGCCCCACTAACCCAAATCACGCCTTAAACCCTCACTGCGGTGGGGGTAGTTTCTCTGCTCAGACTGCGGGTCTCCGCGCAGGACAGACAGATGTGCGGAAGCAGGTGCTGGCAAGAGAACGGCTCTGGGAGGGCCTGAGGGCAGAGGCTCCCAGTGCCCCAAAGGGGACCCCGCTGGCCGTAGGCCTCTGTAATCCCCGTTTTGTGGGAGCACAGGATTAGAAGGGAAGAAAGAGGAGGATGCCCTGACATCGCTGATGCTGGTGCCTGTGCTGGAGGGGGCTGGGGTTCGTGCTCTGCTTTCTCCTCTCCTTTTATTGCTCTCGCCAAATCTGACAAACCCTTTGGATCTGTGCGACTCAAGGAGTCTGGAAGAGCCGGTGTCCTGGGGGGATAAAAGGGCAGGGATGTAATGGGTTTACCCAGGGGCTGATCCTGGAGAAGCCCTTGGAAGATTAAGATTTGCTCCCTGGGCCTGAAATCTCCCTGCTGCCCCCTGACCACATCAAAGGACATGGCCGTGGGGGACGACTAATCCCATCAATGGAATCAAAGCTGGACAAGAAAGAAAATTCTGCAAATTTGGGCTAGTGGCAGGAAACAGCATACAAGAGAACTGTGGATACTACCGGCCTGGCCTCATTACAGCCCAAGAAAACCCCAGAGCCAGCCAACATGCAGACAGGACCTGTCTTTGCTTCTTGAGGTGTCTCCTGTGGGAAGGTCAAGCCAGACATCAGGGCTGGGGCTTCTGTTAGGGGCCAAAAGGGACCCAAAGAGGGTTGAGACTCACCAAACATGACACAGCAGGTCACAGAGACTGCCTGCTTGCAGGCTTACTCTGTGAAAGTGCTTTTGCAAGATGTTCCCTGCGACCAGTGTCTCCCACAACAGAGATTCTAGCATGCGAGATGGTTTCAGGTGGAGATAACTTAATATACAGTCTTCAGTATAAACATAAATATTGCTGTTACAATGAGACCAAAATGATTAAAGAGAGACAAGGTAAAGACAAGTATTTAGGAATATGGTACAAATGATATTTTGGTGTGGCAAAATGGTGACAGTGGCCTGCACATGACTAAAGGTAGAAAAACATATTGCCCTTGCTAGGCATGGTGGCACATGCTTGTTATGTTAGCACTGGGAGGGCTGGGGCAGGAAGTTCATGAGTTTGAAGCCAGCCTGGGCTACATAGAAAGACCCTGTCTCAAGAAACACTGCCTTGTAACAGGGACTTTCAAACTTTTGCCATCATGAGGCATGACAGGGAATGTGTGCATGCTGTGTGTATGTAGACACATGTGTATGTATACTTACATAAAAACTTATGAAGCAATTCTTATGAACTCAAATGTATGTTCTATGTTGTCCTATTCTGTTCCATTAAAAAATGCTGTTTGCAAGCTGTTGAGCTGATTTCACTTAATAGAACCTTCTGCTGTTTGAGAAATGCTGCCTTAGAGAACTTGCCATTGTGGTGATTGTGGTGGTAGTGATGGTGATACCCACAGCTCTCCATTAGTGAAAAATCTCTAGGTGCAAAGACCTTGTGCTCTCTTTTAAACCCGACAAGGACTGTAGGACATAGATTAGTATTATTGCTCACATGCTATCAGTGAAATTACTTGCCAGGGTCAAGGGTCCCTTGGCCAGTATGTACAACCCTGAGATCAGCCCCTCTCCACTTGGGTCCTCCCTGGTCTCCTGCTCAAGTAAATGTCTCAGCCCACTTCAGTCTCCAAGACATTGCTACCCCATTTGCCCTTTCTACTATGTGGTTTGGGCTGGGGTTTAGCTGTTGGTAGAGTGCTGCGCTGCAGTCTCTGAGGTCCCGAGTTCAATTCTCAATACTGCAAAAATGGGAGAAGGACCTGGCAATCCACTCCCAAGGCAATCCTGAGATAGTCAACCATTGAAAACCCTATGAGGGTCGCTATGAGTCGGATACCGACTCGACGGCACCTAGCAAAAACAACTATGTGGTTTACCTCTCCAAGTCCACTCTGTGGCTTCTGCTCTCAATGCCTCTGTGAATGACCCCCCAGGAGTTAGCTCCTTGGCAAGTCATCCTCATGGCCCCTGAAGTGGGGGAGAGGGTGCAGAGTGTGACATGGCAAATCTTAATGTTCCTGCCGTGCATATCCATCTCAATGGTTGAGCGGAATGGATTTGCACTGGGGACAAAATCCCACAGAGATGGAGACACTTGACCTTGTCATCCAGCTGCATTCATCCTAGGTCTCCTAGGCCTTCCCCAGCCATCCTACTTTAAATTGCAGCCCTCCTGCCCCATCACTTCTTATCTGGAAGCCCGGCTTTTTTTCTCTCCTTTTCATAGCCCTTTTCCCCTCTAACCTGCCACATATTTCAATCTTCGATATTTGGTATAGTCTGTCTCCCTGCTGCTGATTTCTGCCTCCGACCACCAGAACGTAAGCTTCAGAGCACAGAGATTCTCGTCTCTTTCCCACACTGCTATACCCCAGTGCCTGGCACATGGTACAAATTCAGTAAATGTCTGCTGAATGCATTTCAGTCCTGCATGTAGACCCACCCTGAGAACCTCGTTGTGACATGTGTTGATTGCATGAGTTTCCTCTCAAAGCATAACCATGTCCACCAAAGGCAGGAGGGCCAATGTTCACGGCCACTTTGAATGCATGAACCAAGTGAGGTGCTTAAACAGCAACATCCAGTTCCAATTCTCTGCTAATGATGAACATCTGACATAACTCCAGTGGTGCATAAAGTGCTGTAAAGCAGCAGGGCAGGAATTAGAGTCCCTGTGGCACAGATGCAGAACCAAGGAGTGGGGAGGTGAAATGATTTACTCTTGGTCACTCTGTAATGATCTCTTTCCACTCAACTTCCTCTTATGGACTGTCCAGCCATCAGATGTCACTTCTACTGTGGTGTCAATAGAATTGATTGTGCTAGGTTCTTTTCAGCTCTTTACCATCAGTCTGAGCGAGCTTTGACAGAAGACACTGACATCCTGGTGACCAGAGAGAAAAGGGCTACAAATAATCTGAAGTTATTTGTATGTGACTGTGGAATCCCCAGGGCTCATTTGCTCCACATATTTTGCTTGGAGGGCAATTTACCTAGATTTCATTCTCCTAGTCCAGATAGTTTGGACAGAGGGAGAGGCCCAGAGTCTAGGGAAAGACAGACTGGGAATAAACTCTTTACTGCAGAAAAACTACACTGGGATTACCAGTTTTGTCAACATGCCAGAACTGTTTCAGACCCCCACTTCCTATGCAACCTTCCATAAGTTATATCCTGTCTCTGGGCCTCCATTTCCTCACTGGAAAATTGGGATGTGGTTTTTCTCTCTGACTTCTCCTAGTTTGATTGCTCCATAACTGGAGGAAGAGAACTTACTGATTAACTGCTCAACTGATTTTGCTGAACTTCATTCATTCATCCAACCTGTAGGGAGCCCCTTCCTCTCTGAAGTTTTTCAAGAAGACATGATCCTAGCCCTCAGAAGCAGCAGAGGGGCAATTTCTCCCCAAAGCTGTCAGCCTCACCACACGGCAGAGTGTCAAAGCAATGCTAAAGCTGTACTTTGAGCTGGATCCCTGTTTCCTGGATGATGGGGGTGGGGAGGGAGCAGGAGGTCTGCATGTGATACGAGGGAGGGCAGTTCTGGGAACCAAGCTCACATATATTGCTGCTGACCTGGGAGGGCCGCCAGTTCAGGGGTTTCTGCAAGACTTTTGATGGGCAGGGTAAGTGTCCAGAAGATGCTAGAGCCCTTGGCTCAGAAGACAAGGCTTTGGCCAGAGCTCTATTGTTGCCCTTGACATCTATGACAAGAATTGATTCTTGTCCTTCTATTTCCTGTGTGTTGTGGTCACCGTCCGTGTGTTATCCCTCAAGAAGGGCTTGTCTCTGCTTCTGAGAGTGCTGTCCACAGGCTGCCCTCTATCCGAGCCACCTGGCTCCTGGAATGGCCCATATCCAATGAGCAGTGGGGGAGGACCTCTGCCTCTGCTCACACCTGCTTCCCAATAGGGCTCTGTACACCTGACTCCACCGGAGGCCAGGCCTCTGGGGAATTTAACCTTTGCCTATGGATTTAGCTCAGTTGGTAGAGCGCTGCACTGCAGTCTCTGAGGACCTGAGTTCAATTCCCAGCACCGCAAAAATGGGAGAAGGGCCTGGCAATCCACTCCCAAGGCAATTCTGAAACAGTCAGCCATTGAAAACCCTATGAGGGTCGCTATGAGTCGGATACCGACTCGACGGCACCTAACAACAGCAACAACATGTATGTCTGTATCCCTCCCTTGCCCCCCAAAGCCTGAATACTGTGGTTGAGCTTGGCAGATTTGGTCACTATCTGCTTTTCCTGTTTATCAGAGGTGAATATTATTAGCCAAATGAATTGCTGACTTGGCTCTCAGGCTGGCAAAGAGATGGATCATTTCCTAGGCACACATCAAGGTAATGATGAGATGACTTGGCCAAGAAGATTCGTAGAGTGGGTGACCCAGAATAAATCACTTCCTTTCTCGTTGCCTGCGTCTGTGGCTGAGAAATGACAGGTCTGGCTGGTGGCTTCTGTTGCTATCATCTGATTCTAAAGGTTAGCTTTTGTCTGAAAGGATGGAGATGGACCTTTAGGGTTTGTTTGCTAAAATAGCTATCTCCAGAGAATAAGTATTTGTTTCTTAATTCAGAAATTGATTTCTCCTGCAGGTTAGAGGGACCATAAGGGGAAAGAAAATTACCTCCACCTGCTTACATGCAATCTGGATCCTAATATTTGAGTGACTGAAGCCAGGTGTGGTAGTGCATGCCTGCAATCCCAGTTTTGGGAGGCTGAGGCAAGATGGTCTTGAGATCCAGGTCAGCCTGGGATACATAGCAAGACAGTCTCAAAATGGGGACTGGGGGGAGATTGAATGAGGGCAAAAATACCCAAGATCTTATGTTGTTCTGGTAAATTCCTATTCACCCTGCAGAACCCAGCCACAAGGTCATATACTCAGAGAAGACTTCCCTAACCCCTGATGTTAGGACTCACCCTATGCCTCCGTTACTGATGCTGGAAACAGACACGAGTAAGACACTGTCCTGTCCCCAAGAGGCTTCCTGACTATGGTGTGAAACGTACAAAAAGATTGGGGACAGGAAAGTAAGCAACCCCTTACCAGGGGGAATCAGAGGCTTCTCAGAGGAGGTGACAGCAGACTCTTGTTAAAGGTATGGACTTTGCATCTGAGGCAGTGTATGGATCTGGCTGCTAACTCGAGGAAAATGCCAAAGGCAGAGGAAGTGACTGGACTGCACCCAAATCCAGGAGACTCTACAGGTTTCTGAAGATACATTGCTAGGAAATGAAAGGGAAGGAAGAGAATCCTACTGGTTGAAAAAAAGAAAAAGAAAAAAAAAAAAGAAACTAAGAAGATACATCTATTTTTTAAATGGGCAAAAAACTAAGGCATACAGATTCAAAGACGCTCAATTAGTTGATAAATAAAATGCAAGGAAGTGATATTAGCGAGGCAGAGGGAGTGGCTGTGCACAGTTATGAGGGTGGTGACTGGGAGGGGACATGTGGAAGAGGTTTCTGGGGCATCTGACAAAAGTCTCTGACCCGCCCGGGGTGGTGTCCCCTTAGAAGTCATTAACACATTCATCTGATTTGTGTGGCTGTGGAATCAGTGTTCCATTGTACAATAAAAGGTTTAAAAATATCTCTCTCCAGGCTGGAATACTGGACTCAAACTCACAGCATGAGGCATAATAGATACAGTTGCCAAACTGCTTTTAAGTCAAATAATATTGGCTCACAGGAAGGAAGGGGCCTGAGGTAGATTATATTTTTAAAATATCCTGGAGGTTGTAGTTGCCCACCACCAATGAGCTCAGCTGCCTGTGTGGCTCCCACACAGCAGGGCCCTGGGATCTTTTCTGTACTCTGGGTGGGCCAGTGGACCCTCCATTTCCAGTTCTTCCCATCAGGGAGGAGGGTGGGGGGCTAGGTTCACATAGTTGCCACCATGAGGTCTCAATGGCCAGGCCCTCTGTGAAAAGGGCCACTGTTATTCTCCACCTTGGCAATCATGAAGAGATGGGTGGGGCACTTGAGGTCCCTTTGCTTCTCTAGGTTCCAGGCTTTGAGGCAGAAACTAAGAACAGGCATTTAGGAAGTACCTCTTCCAATGTCAGGATTTAGCAACTGACACTATCAAAGTTCAGAGAATGTAAGGGATTTAATGGAGGTCATGCCATACTCAGGGCTGGAGTTTAGTTCAGTTGGTAGAGTGCTGCTCTGTGCTCTCGGAGGCCCTGGGTTTGATCCCTAGCACCACAAAAAATGGGAGAAGGACCTGGCAACACACCCTGAAAACAATCAGCCATTGAAAACTCTTATGAGAGTCACTATGAGTCTCCATGGCACCTAACACCACCATACTCAACATAGTTGGCCATTTCTGCCCCTGCCCTGGCCTGCTAAGCCAATGAACTACCTTGAGCCCCACAGAGACCAGTGTAGCCAGAACTGACTTCAAGATAATTATAAGATGTCTCTGTTTCCCAGCTTGTATCTGACCTGTCTTCGTTTTCCATCCTCTCTCACTGACTTTGGCCTAGAACTCTGTGCCTCTGGCCCTTCAGCTTTGGGGATCCACATTTCCCCAGCATTTATACATTGATTTCTTTGGTACCTTGTACCACTTTTATTGATATTGGGCTCCTTCCCCCTATCCCCAGCACTGGGGTGGAACTCTCTGTTCCAGCTACTGCAGGAAAACCTGCCCAGTCCAGCCTAGGAGCTCCTCACCAGGAATCCAAAGGGAGGGACAGGATTCACGCCTATACCCAGAAGGGCAGGGCCTCTCTCCTACCAGGTTCTGTCAGGCTAAGGCACTTGGTGGAAAGGGCCTTCATTTGCACTTAGGAACAATTCCTTGAAGACACTGACACCCTAGCTCAGCATTGCTTTTCCAAAGCCAAGGGTGTCTCTTTCGTTTATTGAGATCTCAGAGTAAACAACATTTCCTTACCACCTGCACGCCACATCCTCTCTCCTGACAATCCAAGACTCTACTGAGAGCCAATTCACCCAAATCTCCCCAGCCCTGCGGTCAACTATGCAACAAGCCCTGGGAAAAGTAACGTGTTTTTATCTGGGGGCGAAGGGTTCCACATTAACAAAAGTATGGGATGTAAACGAAGCGGGTGAAGTTGTATTCATGAGACTCTGGAGTGGAAGGTTCACTTGGAAAACGGGACAGCCTGGAGCGTATCAAAGCAAGGGGTCAGGAGTGAGAGGCGCTCCATATCCTGTCATATTAGGGGGGCTGTTTACCCTACAAATGATTTGAGGAGCGTCACAACCGGCTGGGGGCCAGATTCAAAGAGTAAGCTCCCCGCGGTTGGGAAAGGAAGGGGCACCCACGGGCAGAAGAACCCTCCCGTTGTCTTCCTAGACGAGAAGGCGGGCGGCGCGCAACTCACTTTGCAGGGGACACACGGACTCCACGGCTTCCTCTGCAAAACTCTGGGCCTCTCGGAAAGCGTACAGCCCCCTACCCAGCCAGGACGAGCGTCCTCACTGGCGACACCACGCCTAACGCCGACTGGGCGTGGCGGGGTGGTAGTAGCGAAGACACTTGCCCTTGTGCGGCTGCGGCCCGCGAGGCTGGCTGCGCAGAGCTGGGCCGCCAGTCGGGGACTCGGGACCAAGACCTGGTGCATTGGGCTAGCCGCGAGAGCGCAGAGCCCGCAGGAACTAAGGTAAGGGTCTGGAGGACGCCAGGACAGATCTAAAAAGGAAAAAGCTCCCTGTGAAAGAGGGAAGGACGCATGCGAGAGCCCCCTAGCGAGCCCACACCTCCGCTCTCAGGCACGGACGGGGTTCGAACCCGCGATCTTCGGTTTACGAGACCGACGCCTTACCACTTGGCCACCGCGCCTGACAGCCAAACAAGTGGTGGAAGCTCTCAGTGGAGGGAGGCGGCGCGGGCGGGGACCACGGGGCGGCCCCGCCCCTAGCCGCCGGCCTGCGCCCCGCGGTCCCAGCGCCGGCGGCTCCCGGGCCCCCTCCAGCCAGGCCGCGTTCCTCGCCGAGGGCCCTTTGCAAAGGCAACGCGTGCCGAAGCGGCGGACCCAGGAGCCGGGAGGCAGGAAAAAGCCCCGGCGGGGCCGCGGGGCGCCCCAGGAACAAGGAGGCGCTGGGCGAGTCGGGCGCCAGGCGCGACGGTGGCCAGTGGTGATTCGCCGTCCCGGTGCAGAGCGGCCCCGGGAACCGCAGCGTCGACCCTGCAGACTCGGTTCTCCTGCTCTGAGACCCCAGGGCCGCCGCCGGCGCGAGGAACCCCGAGGTGTCGGCGCGAACGACCGCAGGCCACCGGGGTGGCAGGGCCGCCCTGCCGTGCAGCGGGGCGAACCAGACGCGCAGAGCCGGCTGCCAGGGTGGAGCGCGCAGAAGCGCGCGTAACAGCGAGACCCAGGACAGCGCCGGGGATACGGACGGAGTAAGTAAAAAGTCCATGGGAAAATTTGATGAGGAAAGGAAGACTGGGACTCGGGGTGGGGAAATAGGGAAAAAAAAAAAATTTTCCCCCTTCAGTACTAGGGGTTGAACCCAGAGGTTGCTCAACTAGGGGGTTGAGCAGCGTTGTATCACGTGAGTTGCACCCCTGGCCCATATTTTTGCTTTTATGAGACAGGATCCAAGAGTTGAAAGCTGCCTCTGGCCTCGAACTTCCGATCATCCTCTCTCTGCTTCCCAAGTAGCTGGGATTACAGGCGAGGGTCACCAATCCCCCCTTTTAAACTTTCTTTCTTTCTTTTTTTTAAGGTAACTATGTCCCTCTGTCCTTGTTTGACCTGTGGTCACAGGATCTGTTCCAGGAGAGTGGTGAGTTGGGCTGGGTGGAGGAAAAACAATCCTCCTCTGAGGTCGAGGTTCTGATGCTCATGGGAGCAAGCAAGAGAGACCAGTTGCGAGGCTTTCTCAGTGTCCAGCCATCCAATACACCAGATTCTGCCAGGGGGAGCACAGACCAAGCCAATCATGCTGTTGCCCACTCTGCCCCTACCAACGCCAAATTCATCCTTATTTTTGGATATAAGTTTTTAAAAATGCAAATTGTGGAGATTTGGAAGACCCAAGAAAAGCTGTATGTTAAAGACCACAAAATTTATCATCTTAACCATTTGAAGTGTAGATACAGTGTTAACCATATGCACATTATTGTGCAACAGCACTCTAGAGCTTTTTCATCTTGCACAACTAAAACTCTACCCACTAAAAGGCCATTGGCTTTTTCTTCTCCCCCAAGTCCCAGGCAGCCACTATTCTACTTTTGGTTTCTAAGAGGCTGGCTACTTAAGATAGTTCATATAAGTGGAATCCTCTAGTATTTGTCTTTTTTGGGGACTGGCTTATTTCAATTCCTATAATGTCCTCAATTTTCATTCATGTTTTAACATATGGCCAGATCTCTCTCCTTTATAAGGCTGAATAGTATCCTATTGTATGTGTTGTTGTTGTTGTTAGGTGCTGTCAAGTCGGTATCCGACTCATAGCGACCCTACATACAACAGGGGAGACACTATTGTCAGTGCTTCTCTGCTGTTCATAGGGTTTTCAATGGCAGATTGATTTTGGGGGGAGTGGGTTGCCGGGTCCATCTCCCAAGCCTACAGCATCTGGTGTTCCCAGGTGGTCTCCCATCCGAATACTAACCAGGCCCAACCCTGCTTAGTTTCCAAGATCTGATGGGATCAGATGCCACAGGGCTACAACTGCAGGCTCTATTGTATGTGTATACCACATTTTCATTATGCACTCACTGGCTGATAGATTCTCCCTCTTCTTGACTACTGTGAATAATGCTTCAATGAATATGAGTGTGCAAATATATTTGAGGTGCTGTTGTCAGTTCTTAAGGGTACACAATCAGAAGCAGGACTGTAAGATCATAGGGCAATTCTATTTTTAATTTTAAAGGAATCTCCATATCATTTACCATAAATGGCTACACCATTTACATTCCCAACAACAATGTACAAGGGTTCCAATTTCTCTATCTTCTTCCTAACACTTGTTACTTTCTTGTATTTTTGTTGTTGTTTTGTTTTGAATACTGGCCATACTAATGGATGTGAGGTGATATCTCATTGTGGGTTTGATTTGCATTTCCCTAATGATAAGTGATATTGAACAACTTTTCATATGCTTGCTGGTCATTTGTATATCTTCTTAGGAAATATGTCTAGTAAAGTCTTTTGACCATTTTTAAATTGAGTTCTTTTTGGTTGTTGAGGTATGTTGTTGTTGTTGTTAGGTGCCGTCGAGTCGGTATCCGACTCATAGTGACCCTCTGTACAACAGGGGAAACGCTATTGTCAGTGCTTCTCTGCTGTGCATAGGGTTTTCAATGGCAGATTGATTTTTGGGAGGGGGTTGCCAGGTCCTTCTCCCAAGCCTACAGCTTCTGGTGTTCCCAGGCGGTCTCCCATCCAGGTACTAACCAGGTCCAACCCTGCTTAGCTTCCGAGATCTGATGGGATCGGATGCCACAGGGCTACAGCTGCAGGCTGTTGAGGTATAGGAGTTTTAAAAACCTATTTTGGATATTAGCACCTTTTTCAACTATTTTGAATTAATTTTTGTATATGAAGTAATGTTTCCAACTCCATTCTTTTTCATGTGGATATGCAGTCTTGTGAACACCATTTGTTGAAGAAATACAAGGTTTAAAAGCATAAAGAGGAGAATTTGTGCCAGGTGCCATGGTACACACTCATAATCTCAGTGACTTTGGGGGGTAAGACAGGAGGACTAAGAGTTCAAGGCCAGAGGCAGCCTGTGCAATTTAGTGAAACTCCTGTCTCAAATAAAATAAAAAAGGGCCTGGGGGTGGAGCTTAGTGGTAGAGCACTGGCCAAGCACCTGTGAGGCCCTAAGTTCAGCCCCTCAGTACTGCAATAATAAGTCAAAAGCCCTGAAGTTGCACAACTGAAGAAAAGCACAATGTGTTTTGTGTATATATAAAACAATGTCATTAACTTATTCTGAGGCATGGTAGCTTTTGCGCATTTTAAATTAGATAGCAGGATGACTACTGTTACAATTGATGGTCTTACAATTAATTGGCATCTTTCTTTTTAATGGCATATATGAAATAGCGTACAAAATCAAATAGATGAATTGATGAAATAAAGCATATATATTGCAGTTAGGAGAGGGGGACTCATTTTCGCATTTGTGTGTTTCCTGGTGTCCTGATTTTTCTCACTGTTATAGGATAAACATTTCCCATGTCCTCCAACATGAGATCTTTCCCCTTGCTACAGCAGATGTACCACCCTGCTGCAGGGGAAACTGTGCGTGCGCCAGGACAGAAGGCATGCCGGAATTCTCTGTGCTTGGCACTCAATTTTGCTATGAACCTAAAACCAGTGTGAGAAAAGTCTACTCAAAGAAAGATATGGACTACCAAGCCATGAAAATCATGGAAGAACCTTAAATATATATTACCAAGTGAAACTGCTGTAATTTGAATATGTCCCCAAAGCTTATGTGTTGGGAGGTTAAGGTACCTAGATGGTGTTTTTGACACGGGGGCACCTGTTTCATGAGTGGATTAATGCTGTTATCCTGGAAGCAGGTCCTTACAAAATGAGGTGTTTGACCCTCTCTTTGCCCTTTTGCCCTGAGATGGTGCAGCAGGAAGACCCTGACTAGATGCCACCCTCAATCTTGGGCTTCCCGGTATCCAGAACCTTGGGATATTCTGTTATAGCAGCACAAAACCAACTAAACCAGAAGCAACTCTGAAAAGGTGGTGTACTGGGTAATTCCAGCTATATGGCCTTTTGGAAAAGGCGAAACTATGGGGGCAGTGAAAAGATCACTAGTTGCTAGGAGATGAGGGGAGGGAAGGATAAATGGCAGAGCACAGAGGATTTTTTCAAGCCACTAAACTATGTGTTGGAGTGACAGACACTGTCATTATACATCTGCCAAGACGGTAGAATGTACACCCCTGGGCAAAGGATGCCCTTTGGATGTTAACAATGTGTCCATGTAAGTCCAGCAATGGAGGAGGCTGAGAGGCATAGGGTGGGGTGCAGAGGGTGTATGGGAACTCTTGCTTTCTGTTCAGTGTTGTGATCTTAAAACTGCTCTTTAAAAAATGTTTTGTGAGACAGGGTCTTGCTACATAGCCCAGGCTGGCCTCAAATTTGTGCTCCTCAAGCTGGATGTGATGGTGCATACCTATAATCCCAGCACTCGGAAGGTGGAGGCATCAACACAAGTTCAAGGTCAGCCTGATCTACATGGCAAGTTCAGCCCAGCCTGGGCTAAACACAGCAAGATCCTGTCTCAAAAAGAAATAGATAAATAAATAAATAAATAATTTGCAATCCTTCTGCCTCTGCCTCTCTCAAGTGCTGGGATTCCATTTGTATGCTTGGCTTGAAAGGAAAAAAGTCTTTTTTAAAAAACAAAAAAGTAGTAATTCTTGAGTCCTTTCCTCTCTGAGCTGCTGCCATGAGTCACCATCAACCCTGGGCCACAGTGTGATAGCTCCTTGGTAGGGTTACTGTGGGTCCATCTAGGACTACTTCTTGGCTGGGTAGGCCCTAGGAGCCTGACTTTGTCTTTCTCCCAGCACTGAGTGACCATAAATATGTGGCCTGACTTCTGTTTTTCTAAACTTACCATTTTTAATGTAGAACTTTGTTATCGGCACAGATGCTCTGAGACGACCAAAGGAGGAAAGCTGGTTCTGGAGCCCAGAGCTCCTAGCAGGTAGGAATCAGGCCATGTTCACCTTTGTGCATTGTGGGAGCAAAAGCATCCAGTCATGCATTCCTTCATCAAATCTTCACTGAACACCTACTGCATGGCAGACACTGTGCTTGGTGCTAGGGCCACAAAGCGAACTAAACAGCAGACACAGATCCCTACACCCATTGAAATTCCACTCTTAGGCAAAACATATCAGAGTGGTGAGTGCTAGGGAGAAATATAAAGCCAGGAATAAGAAGTTCTGGAGGTGAAGAGGGAGGGTTGCAATTTTAGATAGAGAGGTGAAAGATTAAATGTAGTCACAGTCTCTGCTGCTTTGACCAGCCATGGGTGGAGTCGGTTCCCCATCTCCTTGGTACAGGCTGGCCACGTGGCTTGCTTTGACCTAAAGAATGTGGCGACAGTGAGATTGTGTAAATTTAGGGCCCCAGACCCCTTGCACCTTCTGCCTGCACTCTCTTAGAAGAGTCCTGAGAACACCATGTAACAAAGGCAGTCATGGCTACTAAGGATGAAGGGCCATGAGGACTTGTCCCAGCCAGACATGGTGGGTGGCCACCTTAGCCCTTCCAGCCCAGCTAGCCCTTCTGCTGAATGCAGCTTCGAGGGGAAGCCTGGGCACAGCTAGCAGAGGACTTGCCAACCTGACACGGAATTGGGAAAATGAAAGACCATTCTTACTGCAAGCCATTACTATCTGAGGCTGGTTTGTGACACAGTAATAGTGGTTCATTAACACAGGTGGTCGAATACAGCTTATACACCTTTCCATTCTAGGATTAATTTGTAGCATTTATTAATTGCTAGCATTTATTTGTATGGAGTAGATAAAACTTTAGTGATGCTGGGTGAATGTGGCAGGAGCCATGTCCTACGTCTCCTCTGCTACCATTTAATCTCAGTTTCCTCATCCACAAAATGGGAGAGTTAGCCAATCAACTCAGCCCTGAATTAATTAAAAATGGACCCTCTGCCTTTGTTATTCACTGCTAACATTAACTGAGGAGTGAAAGCCTGACTTGACCCCTTTTCCTATGGTACAGTAGCAACCTGACACTTTCACCTTTCATCAAGTCTCTTAACACCACAAAGCTCTAAATTAAGTCTGCTAATAGGAGGCAAATCTAAAAGCTATAGCCCTGTGGCATCCGATCCCCTCAGATCTCGGAAGCTAAGCAGGGTCGGGCCTGGTTAGTACCTGGATGGGAGACCGCCTGGGAACACCAGATGCAGTAGGCTTGGGAGAAGGACGTGGCAACCCCCTCCCAAAAATCAATCTGCCATTGAAAACCCTATGCACAGCAGAGAAGCACTGACAATTGTGTTTCCCCTGTTGTACAGAGGGTCGCTATGAGTCGGATACCGACTCAACGGCACCTAACAACAACAACAACAATAGGAGGCAAGGGGTGATTAATGCAACTTCGGCCATAAATGATACATTTTTGAAATTTTTGGCTGTCTCACTATATAGCCCAGGCTGGCCTGGCACTCACAATTCTCCTGCCTCTGTGTCCCAAGTGCTGTGATTGCCCGAAATCACCACCACACCCAATTTAAATGATGCGCTTTTGCATCTGTTCATCAAAGCAGGCACATTCCAGACTACATTCAAGAGAAGAGAAACTCCACAAGGAGGGAATAAATCGAGGCAGGCGATCTTTGGAGGCTCTTTTCCTTTTGGAGAGCATATGGGCATATTTGCAGACGTTTCAGTTACAATGCTTTTCAGTTACAATACCTAAGGTTGTTGTTGTTGTTGTTGTTAGGTGCCCTTGAGTGGAGTCTGACTCATAGCCACTCTCATAGGGTTTTCAATAGCTGACTGTTTCGGGATTGCCACGTCCTTCTCCCATTTTGCGGTGCTGGGAACCAAACTCGGGACCTCAGAGACTGCAAAGCAGCACTCTACCAACTGAAGCTAAATCCCAGCCCATCTAAGGTTGTTGTTAGGTGCCGTCGAGTTGGTATCCGACTCATAGCGACCCTCATAGGGTTTTCAATGGCTGAGTGCTTTGGGATTGCCTTGGGAGTAGATTGCCAGGCCCTTCTCCTCCATCTAAGGTTAGCACCGTTTATTTTCTCCCTCTTTTCCTGATTCGTCTACTTGTTAGTATTCACTCTTATCAAAGTAATTAAAGGGGTAGGGAGAGCTCACAAGTGTATTATGCCATAAATAACATCAAGTTCCTCAGAAGCCCCAAAAGAGTGGGATGTCTTGGTGCACACTTGTAACCCCAGCACTCAGGAGGCTGAGGCAGGAGGATCTCAAGCGAAGGCCAGCCTAGGCTACAAAGTGAGATCCTGTCTTATAAAAACCAGCATCACCCCAAAGCGGTTAACAGCCTTTTGGGGTCTCTCCTTGAACATGATCCTGCTTGGTGGACAGTCAGAATTTTCCATGAGGCTCCTGGACAGTAATAGATCTGATTGATGTCCAGGGACCAATGGACCACTCATGTCCCAGTTTGGTCCTGCTTGGGTGGATTTGTTTTGGGGAAGGTGGGCCTTTGTAGGGAATTATCCAACCCTCATCTTGCCCCCTGATTGGTAATCAAGGATCTCCTCTTGATTGCCCAAGGAATGACATTTGGTTTCACTCTTTATTCTTTGGTTTCACTCTTTATTCGAATGCTACTCCTAAATTGGTTGCACCTAGCCCCTCGAGCCCCCACCTGATTGTCATCTTGAGGCAGTTAAGGTAGTTACCTGAGGGCTATATAAACAAAGCTCATCTGGCTGCTAGCTTCCTGCTGGGGACTCTCTCCGACTGACGACCAACAAGAGAGAACTCTCTCTGTATTCGACCAGCAACATGGAGCCATCTCCCCTTGTGACCACCGAGGCCAGGACAACTAGAGGGCGCTCTCAAGGAAAGCACCCATTGCCAGAGACCAGAAGCTGAGGACAGTCTCCCTGTCCCAGCGCTGGAGGCAGAAGAGCCGCAGCTGCCCCCGAGGCAGCAACAAGAGCTGCAGCACTTAGGCTGCTAATACTTGTTTGGGTTTCTCTTTGCCCTTATCAGGG
Organism: Pedetes capensis; assembly: GCA_007922755.1. NCBI lineage: Eukaryota > Metazoa > Chordata > Mammalia > Rodentia > Pedetidae > Pedetes > Pedetes capensis. The sequence continues at coordinate 52,677 of VMDO01006125.1, read as the reverse complement.
CAGAGAGAGACAATAAAGGGCTGCTTTTGGTCACCACAGGGCTGGGATTTAGCTCAGTTGGTAGAGTGCTGCGCTGCAGTCTCTGAGGTCCTGAGTTCAATTCCCAGCACCACAAAAATGGGAGAAGGGCCTGGCAATCCACTCCCAAGGTAATCCCGAAACAGTCTGCCATTGAAAACCCTATGAGGGGCGCTATGAGTCGGATACTGACTCCATGGCATCTAACAACAACAACAATTTGGTCACCACAAGGCAAAAGCGCCCAGGCCGGACTGGGAGGTGCTTGCCCCACAGGCCTTCTAAAAGGAAATCTGGGAGAGAGGACATTGTGGCAGACCTGCCACTTCAGGGATCTACCATTGAATGGCTGGGCTTTAGCTCAGTTAATAGAGCCCTGGTCTGTGCTCTCTGAGGCCCTGGGTTTGATCTCCAGCACTGCAAAAATGTGAGGACCTGGCAGCCCATTCCTGGAAAAAGAAAACAAAAAACAAAAAAAATCAGCCATCGAAAATTCCATGGATACCAAAGAAGCACTGACAGTGCCAGGCATGGCACAGTGTCAGTGTTTCGTTCTGTTGTATGTGGACTTGCTATGAGTCAGACCCAACTCGATGACACCTAACAACCACTACCATCACAGTACAGGTGTATGTGAGCCTCTCATTGCTGTGAGAATACCTGAGACAACAAGGGAGGAAAGATTAGTTTGGCTCATGACTTCAGAGGTTTTGTCCACAGTCACTTTGCCCCATTGCTTCTGGGCCTGCTCGTGGTGAGGCAGAACATCCTGGTGTAGGTCATGGATGGAACAAAGTAATTCACCTCATGGTGCTGGAGAAAGAGACAGGAAGGGGCCAGGGACAAGAGATACCTTTCAAAGACAGGCAGGCCCCCAGTGACCTGCTTCCTCCAACCAGCACCCACCTCCTGAGAGACCATTTAGCGTGAATTCAGTGGATTAACCCAATGCTGAAGTTAGCACCCTCGTGACTCAATCACCTTTCAATCACGCTGCCAGCTGGGGACCGAGTCTTCAACCTGAGCCTTTGGGGAACATTTCATATCCAAACCACCACATTGTATAGCCCCTACCCCAGCACTTCAAACGGAAAACTTATTTTCCCTGGTTTTGTGGGCTGACCAGGCAGTTCTTCATCAGGTATTATCTGGAGTGCTGGATGGCTGGGAGGCCAGATACGGCCTTGCTCAGGTACCAGCTCTGGCTGGCGGCCTCGATTCTCTTCCACGTGACTCCTTGAGCGTCCTCACAGCATAGCAGCTGGGTTCTCCATAAAGGTGCATTTCGGGAGGAAGGAAGCAGAAGCTAATTCTCTGAAAGCCAGAGTTCAGGAGTCCCACAATGTCACTTCTGCCACAAATGATACATTTTTGAAGTTTTTGGCTGTCTTACTATGTAGCCCAGGCTGGCCTGGCACTCACAATTCTCCTGCCTCTGTGTCCCAAGTGCTGTGATTGCCTGTGTGCACCACCACACCCAATTTAAATGATGCGTTTTTGCATCTGCTCATTAAAGCAGGCACACTCCAGACTAGATTCAAGAGAAGAGAAACTTCACAAGGAGGGAATAAATCGAGGCAGGCGATCGTTGGAGGCTCTTTTCCACCTGTCATTCACTGACTTTGCAAGTTTGCGTGCAGGCTGTGCCCTACAGAGGCTGCAGAGAGGCGAGGTGGGTCTCCTTTGTCTCCACCTGCACCTCATAAAGCTGGCTCAGGGAGGGCTCACTAGTGGGGCAGGTTGGACCAGGTACTCTCCCAGGCTCCTTGTCCACTTTCATAACCGATGCAGAACAAAGGACTAAGCGGCCAGAGACTGGCCAAGTTCAGCTTTGGGTCTGGGGGGGCCTGCTGCACTGGGCAAGCAGGGAAAGCCAACCCTGAGGCCATGGCTGAGTGGTGGCCACACTGAAGAAGTCACGTTGTCCCCAAGTGGGCCAGAAGGTAGAGAGTGGGTCCACAGGCTTTCTGGGGCGACCTCCAACTAGCTGTCACAAGTGAGCTCATTTTTGTGTCTTTGTACTCTGGGTTTAGGCCTTTAGAAAATTCCAGCCCTTTATAATTTTAAACCCACAGGCCACACCGATGTCATGGTGTCTGAGTCAGAATCCAAGATTTCAAAGTCAGAGCTTGAGCTTACCATTTGCAGTGAGAGCCAGGGCCTGGCCGGGAGAGAGGCGCTCCCTGCAGTCCCAGTCCTTAGGTTAGTGACAGGAAGGGCTGGCCTGAGGCTGACTGCAGAATTTCTAGGCCCCCCCGCCACTGACCTCCTCCTATTGGACTTAAACTATTGACCTTTCGGCTCAGCCAGCCAGGCTGAACCACAGCAGAACTACCATCCTCTCAGCCTCTCTTCCTGCTCCTTGTAAGTGAGCACAGGGTGTGAGTCTCCTCTCGCTCTTGCTCCTACCGTCCCCTCTTTATGCCCCCTTGGCTCTGGAGAGCTGCCCCAAGCTCCAAGGCTCAGCAGGTGTCCTCCCCAAGTCTTTCTGGCAGTAGTGACCCTTCCCCTCTGAGTAAACCCCTCCTTGGGCAAGTCATCTTCTGTCCTTTTCTGGAGAAATGGGCTGGCTAAGGTAGAGCCTCCCAGCAAGTCTTGAGAAACCTGACTCCTTTGTCCAAGTCATCACCAAAACCCGGTGATTCCAACTTAGTGTTCTCATACAGCAAGACAAAAGAAGAAGGAAAAAAAATCCTGTGTGTGTATCTGTCTGTGTTGGGTAGTAGCAAATCTAGGACCCTACACATGCCAGGCAAGTGATGTATTACTGAGCTACACACTCAGCCCCAAACAAACTTTCCTGTTACAGACTGAATTGTGTCCTGTCCTCCTTGATATGTTGAAGCCCTAACCCCTCAATGTGACTGTATTTGGAGAAAAGGCCTTTTGGGAAGTTAAAGTTAAATGAGGTCAGAACAGTGGGTTTTAACTCTATAATACTAGTGCTTACCCTTTATTGTGGTACTTGGGGGTTGAAGCCAGGGCCTTGTGTATACTTGCAAGTGCTCTACCACTGAGCTGCACCCCCAGCTCCTTTTTAAAATTTTATTTTTGAGTCCGTTTCGCTAAGTTGCACAGGCTGCCTCTGGCCTCGAACTCTTGACCCTCTTGCCTCAGACTCCTGAGTTGCTGAGATTAGAGGCATGTGCCACCATGCTGGGCTACTAGTGCCTTTTCAGAAGAGGAGCACTGGAGAATTCGCTCCATATGAGCCCAGAGTGGGAAGGTGGTCACCTGCAAGCTGAAGAAAGTGGCCTCACCAGAAACCAACCCCAATGGCACCTTGAAGTTAACCATCCAGTCTCCAGATCTATGAGAAAATCCACCTGCTACTGAAACTCTGTTGCCTGTGGCATTTGTGAGGGCATTCAGAGCAGACTAAGACGTTACCCAAGTCCCGGCCACCTTCATCCCAGCAACCTGCTGCTCTCCCCAAGCCACTCTGAAGTTCAGGCCTGACCTGGCCGCTCCTGGGTTTAAAATCTTTCATCATAGTCCACACAGCCGCTTTCTGCCATGCTGGCTGGCTGCTAATGCCCCCCACCTGCAAGCCTCTCTGCTTGCTGTTTGTCCTCTCTCGGGGTTCCTGCCCTCACCCTATCCCCTCTTCACCCTCCCTTACCTGGCCACCTCTTTCTCCAGGTCTCAGGCGAAGCCTCCCTTGACTCCTTGAAAGTCCAGGTGCCCTTCTTATTCACTGGCGATGCTCACCTCAGGCTACATGGGGCTACATATTGGAGTCACCTGAGGAGCTTTAAAACATCCCCGTTCCCCCTCCCCCCACCAACGCAGGCAGAATCCCTGGACCGGGCAGTTTTAACACTCCCCCAGGTGATTCTCATACGCGCTGGGCATTAAGAGCTTCACTTGCACAGTCTGGAAGCTCCTCCACCCCATGCAGCAAGCAGGGAGCCAGTCTGTTTGGCAGGTGTCATGAACTCAGCACCTGCCCCTCACTGGGCATCTGGTAGTCACTGATGGAGCTGAGGATGGAGCCAGATCTGCCCTGGCTCAGCAGGCTCTCCACTGCCACGCAGGCTGCAGCCCTCCGGCCCCATCTTCCCATCCTCCTCTCACCTGTGCCATCCTGAATGGGTGTGGTTCCTGTAGTCCAGAGTCCCTCAGGGCTCTACCAAAAGGCCTCTTTCACTGGGAAGCCCTCCAGATCCCCGACTGGCCACATCCTCTTGCCCAGCTCCCAAAGCCCAAAGCACTGGACTCAGTTGTTTCTCCATCCCCAGGAGCCCAGCGGCCGGAGGCCTGGCCTCCACCAGCCCTGAGTGCCTGGCATACACGTGGGGCTCAGTAGATTGCTGTTCACTGGTCGAGTGATTTTCCTGCCTAGATGGCTTTCACCCCTGCAGGAGGCTGGGACCAGGGACCAGCACATCTCTTACCACCCCCCCACACACCCCCAGTTGACAGACTTGGACAGTGAAGCTTTCCTCTGGTGCTCCCACCGCCAGGGGGCGTGGGACAACGTCCTTAGTCACAGAGAGGACTGTCAGATGTTCTCCATGCTGGAGGAATGAGGGCATTCTGGTGCGAGGGCACCCCCTGTACAGCAGTGTTGGCTCCCACTGCTTTACAGGAAACAGAGGCAATTCCTCCACCCTCCTTCAGTGGGTGTTGGACGTTATAATCTCCTGAAACTGATGTTCTTGAGTTCTGGGACCTGGGAATGTGACCTTATGTGGAAACAGGATCTTTGCACATGTGATCAAGATGAGGCTCACTGGATTATTTATCTGAAATTCAAATGTAAGCAAATTCACTTCATTGGGTTTTCATGTATTTTTATTTGCCAATTCTGGAGGCTCCAGCTGGGAAGGAAGGAGTGCATACAGAGAACCTACAACTCCTGGGGTTTGATGACGGCCCACCCCCACCCCCGAGGGCCTGGAAGGCCGCTAAACCCAAGGAGCGGGGAGCAGCCTGCCTACCCCTCCCTAGGCCGACCCGATGCCATAGGGCCCGCTTGAGGAGGGGGGCAGCACAGGCCAAGATGCCGGGCCTGGCTGACCTGTGAAGAGGACGAGCAGACAAGCAGAGCAAAGAAACTTGGGCATCAGAGCCACCTGGGTACTCTGGGTCTTGGCGAACTCAGCTTTGGCAGATGAAATCAGGCTTGAGTGGAGGTCTTGGGCCTGTGACCCAGAGGAGTCATTGTGGCTAATGTGGGGTAACAGGGCCCTGGGACCCCATCAGGCCCCAGGAGGCCCTTGCTGGGAAAGAAAATGGTTGCAGTCAGGACAAGGTTCTCAAACATCACAGCTCTGAAGTTGGATTGGGGTTCCGCAGTGGCTTCTGGGATCCACATCTTCTCTACAGAGAGCAGGTGAGGACGAGGGACCAGAGGGCAGCCCCTGCTTCCCCCTGCCCTCTGGAGGACATCACCGGCCACCTCAGTTATTGTGCACTAGGGAAAGCAGCCCAGACCCAGGACCCAGGCCTGCCTCTTCCTCCCTCCCCCACCACAGAAGCTCACAGCAAGTCAGGGGAGAAAAGCCAACTGTTTTATTTACACCTTGGTCTGTACATTACAGTTCCCTGGAAGGCGCCTGCCGCTGAGAAGAGCCTGTTGCTTTTTGGAGAGAAGCAGGCTGGAGTTGAAGAGCTCAGGACCTGGGACTCAATCTTGAAGTCACCCCCGACTCTCCCCCTCCCGGGGCCTGAAAGCGAAGGTCTCATCCCAGTCTGAAAGCTAAGGCCATTTCCAGACACAGGCTCCTGGGGCAAAACCCCAAGACGAATCCATAGAGAGTCAGAAGCCATGTGACAAACTCTTGGGCCTGAGGCCACCCTGGCCCCAGGAGACCCAGCCCCAGAGTGGGAAGAGCTGGGAGGAGGGAGCCAACAGGCTGCGAGTCCTCAGCGCTCACCGAGCTGTCCAGGTCCTGGCATCAGCCTGGTATTTAATGGCACTCTGGTCTGAGCACCTTCGGCAGACAAGGATGACCCGGGCAGATGGTAACAGCAGGCAGGGACCATGGCCAAGTCTCTTCCCTCAGCCCATTTGGGGGCTGCAGCTGTTCTAGACACCAAATGTGAGGGCCCTAAACCCAGATGCAAGCATGGGGAACCACACAGCCAGGGCTTCCTCTGGGAGCAGGAAGGGTAGCTGCTGCAGAGGTGTGACATCCCTGCCCCAGGTAAAAGGTGCACTCTGGCTTCTCTGAATACCCCCATGGACACAGGAAGAGGTTTGTGGGAGAAGGTGCTTCACACAAAGTTACCCTTGTCTGGGATGCAGGGCTTCTAAGCTAGCAGCAAGCTGGATGAGGGCCTGAGTGGGCCCCTACGCTTAAGACAAGAACAAGAGATTCTGCACAAAGTTACCGAGTCTACGAGGCTGAGCAGGAGGGAAGCGGGGCCCAGGGCCGATCCTCATAGGAAAATATGCCTGCGAGCGCGGCCTTACGTGGTAGAGGCACATGGCTACAAAGTGGGACGTGTATGTACACATTTACAGGGCGGGGGAAGGCGGGGAGACAAAAGTGTAGAAAATGGGGCAGTAGGTAACATGGAGAATCCTGTGCAGTGGTGACAAGGAAGAAAAGGCACAAGGACAAGGGCCCCGAACCATGCAGATCAGAACACAACCTGTGCAGCACAACAAAGCAGAGGGTCCCCGCAGGAAGCAGGGACACCGGGACAACAGCACTTAGACCCACAGGAGAGGTGGCCTGGGATGCCCCAGGGGCAGACAGCCCTATATTACAGTCACAATGGAGAGAGAAGGAACTGACAAGGTGGGGACATCAAAGTCACGTGGAAGCTCAGTCCCTGGGGAATGGGGTAGCCTTATCCTTCTCCAGGTCACACTTTCAGAAACAAACCCTTCCCGAAAGGAGGCTATGTTCTTGGAAGGGAGGCTTGAGGATGGCAGAGGTCACAGAGCGGTTCTGCCAGGTGGTTGGGCAGACCGTGGTGCCCACCGCCTCTGCCTCTTGCTGCCATCCACTCTTGCTCCCAGGCCAGAAGTCAGGGCCAGGAGGTTCCTAAAATCAGTGCTCAGAGTCACCCAGGAGGGCCATGGCATTTGTAACCTGAGGCCCCCTTGGGGCCTGCCTCAGTTGTCCCAGCCTAAGGAGCCACTTTAGAGAAGAGGCCTTGGGTCCCAGAGGGAGGGCTTGGGGAGAAAGACGGTGAAGGAGGCCAGCAGTGAAGTCCTGCTTGGCCCTTCTCTTTAACCTAGAGCCTGCCTCAGCTCTCCACAGAGTTGCTGGGGCTCTACCGGGTGACCAAAGTCACCTCCTTGGCATGATGACCAAACCTTGCCAAGTTCTAATCACATCTAGGATTAGCGTTAGGCTGACTTGCTAATGCATCAAACCCGTACGCACACACCGCAAAGAGGAGAGGGTCTCTCCCTGCTGCTCCAGGCCTTGCTGTATGCTTTGGCTGCCTATCAAGTCCCTCCCTGGGAGGAAGAGCCATCACCTGTGCCCACTGGACCATCGGAACTGGGCTGGCCAGGACTCAGGCCAGTGGACAAGCACCTGGAGCCTCCAGGGCAGGGGCCGGATACTGATTTGGCACCAACAGGTTAGGAGCTGGGGTTCCCTCCCCTGAGCAGTCAGAAAACAGGCAAACCCCACAACAGCCAGGGTGCCTCCGGCTGAGCATATCCCAGGATGTGTCACCCAGGACTCCAGGGGCACCAGGCAGAGACCACCCCACCCCTGCCTTGCCATCCACTCAGCATCACTGGCCTCCAGGCTGGTGAGAACAGTGGGACCCACCAGTCCTGAAGGTACCAGGCCTCTGATTCTGGGGCAAGGACCATTCAACAGCATCATTGCAGGGCAAATCACCACCCGCCATCCTCGCAGAGGACCCGTTCTTCTCCAGTGCTGGCTCAACAAGTCCAGCAGCTATTCCCACCACTTTTCTCTACCTCTGGTCAAAGCTTTCTGGGACAAGGGGGTCTCAGCCTTGAGCTGTACATCAGGATCACTTGGTCTTTAAAAATCCAGGTGCTTGGGCCATGCCCCACACCAAGTCAGTCTGGACCTCTGGGCGTCAGCCTCAGCAAAATGTTGAGCAGCCTTCCAGGTGATACCATTGTGCAGATTGGCAAATCACTGTTTTAGTCCTGATGCTTTGCCAAATTATTGAGTTTTGTTTGTGTTTTTAGCATGGCAGGCATACAGTCAAGAAAAAAAAGAATTTCCCTCTGATGATTCTCAACCCTAAAACTAAAATTACCGAGGTCTAATGCTGGCCAAAATTCAAAGGAAAAGAAAAAACAAAACAAAAAACAAAACAAAAAAAAACAAAAAAAAAAAAAAAAAAAGGAAAGGAAAGCATTAGCTTATTTGTTTGGCTTCCAATTGATTACAAAGACAGCTCAGCATCATGTAAAACATCAGTCTTCCACAGAAAACCCCACATGTGCCCACCCCAAACTCACCTCTAAACTTCAGGCAAATTACTGCTCCTGAGTAGGGTTGCCAGGTTTGGCAAAAGCAACAAAAACAAACAAGTACTGCCCACCCCAGGACACCTGGTGAAATTAGAATCACCTGGAGCCTTCTTGAACCACTCCAAGGCCTGAGCCACACCCACTCCCTGGTTAGATGGTTTGGGGATCAGAATTTTAAAAAACTCATTGTAAGTATGTCCTGAGTATTGCACGGGACATATTGATTCTAAAAGTTCAAAGTTATTTGTTCTCTGTGAGACTCAGATCTTACTGAGCACCAGGTCTACCATCTAATGGCCCCACAGGGAGTGGTCAGGGCAGAACTTCCACCTGCAAAAGACACACCAGGAGAGGACAGGGCTGTGGTGCTGGGAGCTGAGGGCATCTACCCCCATCAGGCTAGCTTTCAAGCCCAAAAGAGCATTAAAAAACTCTCATGATCTTTAAAAAGCCAAGGTGACATACATGGTTTTATAAGAAATGTATTCTGGCTGAAGAAAGTAAGAAAGTTGGACTTAGCTAGAGGTGTTACATGGGATTCAGTCCCTCAGTTAAAAGTCTCTCTCCCAGAAGCCTGTTTGGCATTGGCCAAGATCCAGAGAGGCCTTCAGACTTAGTATTTCCTGGGGGAGTCTGCTCTAAGGCACCCCTATAGGGAGAAGCCTGGAGAAGGGGGCAGGCTGACGACTTTTCCTGCCTGTTGTTCCCCTGGCACAAACTCCTTCCCATACTGTGGCTCTGTAACTCTGGCCTCTATATCCTTCTTGGAAAATCCGCGCCAGTGCAAATTTACATGTAAAATCCTCATCCCTGGGATTAGCTGCCCACCAGACTGGACCCTAGCCTGGCTGGCCTCTGTGGGGTTCCTTCTGACATAACACCCAGACCAACCCTATGGCATGATTTGTCTTTTCCAATTCCTTCCTCAAGAGACCCCTCCTCAGGCCTTTTCTCTGCCAGAGACCTGTGCCCTGAGAGCAGCCTCCCAGAGACAGACTGCACCCCATCTTCCTCGAGTCCATGGCTCATCTGGGTAGACCAATGCACCCCCACTATCTGTAGCTGAGGCAAACCTCAAAAATATCACAAGATCCGAGAAAAGCACAAGGTTACTGGAATGGAATGAAGACTGGTCCTGGCTACAGCCCTACCTCTGTCAAGCAAAGGACACACCCAAGTCCCCAGATCTCCTCTTGACTGCCTGCTGCCTTCCCTTGTCTGCACACTCCTCCCTGCACCTGCCCAACATGTCCAAACCGTCCTTCTTACCCTAGATGTGCTGAGGAAAACAAGAACATGCAGGGGAAGAAATAAAACCACGTTTGTATAGATTCGGGGAAAGGGAATGAATCGCAAGCTATACAAAACAGTGATCAGCTAGAAAACCCAAAGGAAAGTACCAGATCGCCTCCCAGCCACCTAGTACAAAAGATCACATTAAAACCCATGGTGTGAGCTGCCACCATGTGTCTGGAGGATGGAAGACTGAGGTTTCCCTGGAACTTTCCCCACTGCTCCTGCCAGCGCAGTGCAGCGTCTGCTCCCTGGCTGAGGCCCACGCACAGGCGCCTTTCTTGAAGCCAGGATGAAGGGCCTCACCACCTCCCCCGCAGGGCCCAGGCTTGCATTCTGAGACCCGTCTGAAAGCCTGGCCTCACCAGGCTGTGAGGAGTCGAGGCTGGTGACTTCAGGGCTAGTGGTGGGGTCTGACAAGCTGCAGGTGCATTTGTCAAGGTGCAGCTGGGGAGCCAAGTGCCTCCCGGAAACCATTTCTTTGGCACCCAGTGTTGACACCTGCTTTAGGCACCCCTACCCTCAACCTTCCCGACCTTCCTTTTTATTCCTTCATTTTACTCCCAAGTGGATGCTGCTTATATTTCATTATCTTAAAAACAAAACAACAAAACAAAACCAGAAAGGGGAGGTAGGTAAAGAGGGATGAGGAGGGCACGGAAATCTCTACAAATGCCAAGAACCCAAGCAAATGAGGACGGCCCATGCTCGCTGGTCTGTAAACCCGAGTCCTCTGGACCCAGTGCACCTGTAGCCCAGTGGGCTGCCCATGGGGGGGCCCACCATTAGGCACCACCCCACATGTGCCTTCTTCCTCTCCAAGCTTGAATCCCCTGGATTTGAAAGGCAGCCCAAAAGGCTAGCAAGGGCACAAAATCTCCTGGAGATCACCACAAGCTTGTCCCCTCTCCCCAAAGGAGAGGTGCCCATCTCCCTACAGTCTCTTCTCCTCCTTATCCCAGAGGTAGAGTCATTTTATCCAGTATCGAAAACGCAAGCTACCAGTTCTTAGCACTACGGTGACTCCTGAGAGCCGGCCTGCCCTTCCACTTTCGGGCCCTGCTGCCCCTTGTGCAGGGGCCACAAAGTGCACCCACAGCCCACCGTGCAGCTGCCACCCTCGGCCACGGCCCCATGCCCATCCCTCACATGCGTGTGCATGGCCTTCCACTCATCCACCAGGACCCAGCACACGTGGGGCCAGAGGTCATTTACAGCGTGAGTGTGGGGCTGGGGCCCTCATCCTCTGGCAGGCCTGCCTGTGGTCCCTGGGGTCCAGAGGCCGCTCTGCAGCCTACCCCATCTCAGTGTTTGATCTCCAGGATGGAGGGGTTGTGGTCCAGGATGGCCAGGATGATCTTGTCCATGTACTGCCTCAGCCGGAAGTTGATCTCCTCCTGCTCCTTAAGTGCTTCCATCAGCTGAAGGGAAGTGGGAAAGGCGGGTCACAGGCTGGGCAGTGGTCCAGGGCCCTGGAGACTCTGGGCAATGTGAGCCCCAGACCCACCTCAGCACCTGATGGCCAAGGCAAGAGTCTAAGGCAGCATAATGGATCTATGTGGGGGCCCAGGTGTGGGGAATTTTCCGTAAAGGTTGACAACACTGGCTGTAGGCCTTTATAATCAGAAGTGACCCCAACAGTCTCCGGGCCCAGAAGACTCCTGAGGCTGCCAGCTTTTTCTCTGCCAGGCCCGGCCCCGCCCCAGTCCCACTCGCCCTTCTCCCAGCAGCTCCCTCCATGTCTGTAGGTGCAGCTGAACTGCTGCCTCTACACTGGAGCTGGGGCTGAGGCTGGGGCCAGTGCCCCCTCCCTGGAGCTCCTGGAGGCCAGAGGTTGGCTCTTAGCTTCCCATCCCAGGCAGAGGGCAAGGTTCAGGCCCACAGGATCTTAGGCTCACGCTGAAATGCAACTGGGTGTCCTGACATTTGTGGCACTAAGAGTGGGGTTTGGCACTCCGAGGGAATGGAGCCTGTGTCCTGGTTTCCCAGTGTGTAACAGGGAGGAGTTTAAAATAAAGCCCCAGAGCTACGAGGTCAAGTGAAAATGTGCACAAAAGCAGATGTCTAAGAAATGCCGGTTTCCTGCCGTGCGAGGTGGAGCACGCCTGTAATCCCAGCGTCTCGGGAGGCAGAGGCAGGAGGATCGCAAGTTCGAGACCAGAGGCAGTCTGTGTAACTTAGCAAGACCCTGTCTCAAAAAGTAAAAAAATGGGCTGAGGGTGCAGCTCAGTGGTCCAGCACTTGCAGAGCATGCAAGTGGGAGGCTCTGGGTTCAACCTCCTGTACTGAAAAAAAAAAAAAAAAAAAAAAGATAAAAGAAAAAAGAAAAGAAATGCTGGTTCCCTTGCTCTCTGGGCTTGGGCAGTTGAATTGCAGCCTATGCTGGGTCTCCATCTGGGGAAATCCATGGCCAGACCTCAGACTCCTACTCCACTCTGTCCTAAGCCCATGCTCCTTCTCGGAAGAATCAGAACTGATCGACCTGTGTGCCACCTTCCACTCAGCTCTGCTGTCACCCGGGGAGTGGCAGGTGGGGACTCTCAGGGCCACGGACTGGTCTGGCTTTGGGCTCCGGGCAGCCTGAGGCTCATGATCCTTGCAGGTAGGGAGTGGGGTGGGACTCACAGAGGGGGACCAGGCCCCAGAGCCAGCGTGAGTGGCTGTGGCTACCTCATCTCGAGAGGCTGTGTCAATTTCCGCGGCCAGAGACTGGGCTTTGGTCTGGGTAGCAAAGAGGTTCTTTGCTTCGTAGAGGCTGAGGCTCAGGATCTGCCCATTCAAGTCATCATTCTGATCCCGCAGCTTATGATTCTCCTACAGAGACAGGACAAAGGTGTTATCAACTCCTGGAAGCATCCAGAGCTTGCCGGAAGCCACATCTCCGTTGGCCACCAGCACCGTCCCTCAGTGTGTGTCATGGCCAGTTCAGGAGGCTCGGGGATGACAAGGCCCTAGGGATAGAAGGGCTGGGGTCAGGCCTAGGTGTCCAGCATTTCTGAGGGCTGGCGAGGGGTCATAGCCCGCATGGAGAAGCCGTGTTTGCAGATGGGAGCCTGGCTGGCTGGCCTTCCTTCCCGGGGCCTGCCTACCACTGCTAGGCCTGGGGTCTCTGGGAGGGCAGGCAGGCTGCTTTCCTTGGCTCCTTTTGCAGCAGAGCTCTGGAACCCCGCTTGGCAAGAGCTGTTTTGGGCCACACTCACTCCTGAGGATGGCTGACCTCATGACTCACTAATCCCTCTTTCCAGCTCTTACGTGCCTAACACTCACCTCTGTGACCCCTCCTGGAAGGGCTGGCTTAGGACCACCTCAGCAGCACAGCCACCAGCAGCTCTGTGGATAAGCTCAGGGGGACTGTGCTGTAGCCTCCAGCCTGTAGGCTCAGTGGAGCTGGAAGGTTGCTGGACATCACTCCCTCCCTGGGTCACCGTCCCTGCTTGGCCCCCCCCCAACCCCAGGCTGGACTCTGGTGATGGGAGCCTTCCTAGGGATGGTGTGAAATGGGATCTCAGGCTCAGGGGTTGCTTCCAGGAGAACCCAACCCAGTCAGGCACGGATCTGCAGCTGGGGACACTCTCATGCTCACCCCAAGTGCCAACAACAGAACATGAGGGTCTCTTTCTTTTATGGACACAAATAAAAGATCCTGGGATCCATTGGATATAGCTAAGTCCCTTGAGCTGAGCTGTGAGATGGGCTGGCCAGCCCTGGCCATCTCATTATTGGGAGGACAATATTGGGGGGAGAGTATGGGATGGGGCTGGGGGCGGCTACAGCTCTTAGCAACCTCACTGTGGTCCTTGCACAGGAAGCCCACACTGGGCTGCTGGGCAGTGGCTCTTGGGGCGCACCTGCTTCAGCCGCTTGACCTCGTGCTCGAGTTCCACCTCGCGGGCTCTGGCATTGAACTCTCCCAGGCTGGATGATGAGCTCCGGCCCCTGCCTGGCCGCTCACAGTCCAGCTTGTACATCTGCAGGTGCTCCAGCTCCTTCCGCAGGTCCTCGATGAGCTGTGAGGGACAGAAGCCGGTTAGGGTGAGCAGATAGCCGGGGGGAGCCGAAGGCTGGGGGGAGCCCTGGGGCCCTCTGGCCTGGGACCCACCTCCTGGGTCGCCTCCCGCTCCTTCTGGAACTCCAGGCGGTTCTGCCGCAGCTTGTCCATCATGCGCTTATACAGATCCATCTCATCCTTGAGCCGCAGGCTGGTGTCTTCCAGCCGGTCGGACATGCGCTGCCGCTCCTGGGGCCGGGGACAGGCGGGTCAGGGATGGAGAGTCCCCAAAAAAGGGGCACTGGGCCCTGGGGGTCTGACCAGCCACCTCAGCATGGCAAACGGACAGGGAGACCCCCTGGACAGAGACCTATGAGTCATGGCTTAAAGAAACAGCCAGGCCTCCTCTGATTCTAGAAACAGCTAGAAACATCTCAGGACTCTGAAGTCCTTCAGTAATATCAGGTAGAGCCTGAGCAGAAGCTGTCAGTCCAAAGAGAAGCTAACCTCGCTTTCGACTTTAAGGCCACAATTCCCATTATAAGGGAATATACAATATATATTATATGAATTCACTGTAGGAAACTTGTAAAAATTGGAAATTCAGAGACACAAGTCATTAATCACTTTTTGTCTTCCTTTTTTGGTAGTTTTTTTTGTTTTGTTTTGTTTTTTAGAATTCCAGACACTATACTCCAAAGGTCCCTGATGACCAACATTGCCTCTGGGGTGGGCTCTTCACCTGGACCTGCTGCTCACCTCATCCAGTTTCTCTGTTTGTGACTTGAGCCGTGTCACCGTTGTTCTAAGCTCGGTATTTTCTTCCTCTAATTGCTGCACCCTGAGGAAAGGAAGAAGAAACTGGCAATGGATATTACCTTACAAGGGAATGACAACCAGTAGCTATTCTCTCCTTCTTAGAGGAAAAGAGATACCAGAAACCAGCCAAGGAATAGAGAGACAAGAATAAATGTCTCAAAAGATGATACAGGTTGGGCATCCCTAATCCAAAAATCCAAAATGCTCCAAAATCTAAAAGGTTTTGAGCACTGACATGATGCTACAAGTTAAAAATTCCACACCATGAAACTTTGCTTCATGAACAAATTTAAAATGTTGTATAAGCCAGGTGCAGTGGCACACAACTGTACCACCAATGACTTGGGAGGCGGCAGTAGGAGGATTGTGAGTTTGAGGCCAGAGGCAGCCTGCATAACTTAGTGAGACCCTGTCTCAAGATAAAAGTAAAAAAATGGGCTGGGGGTGCAGCTCAGTGGTAGAACGCTTGCAAAGCATGCGTGAAGCCCTGGGTTCAACCCCCAACTATCACCAAATTAATTAATTAATGAATTAATTAATTAATTAATAATAAAATGTTGTATGCACCCTTCAGCCTATGTCTGTAAGCTACATATGAAATACAAATGAATTTCATGCTTAGATTTGAGTCTAATCCCAAGATATCTCATTATATATAAGTACACATTCCAAAATTGAAAAAACCTGAAATGTGAAACACCTCTGGTCCCAAGCATTTCAAATAAAGTCTACTCAACCTACATAGCCTTGAGCTTCCTGTTAGCCTAGGCAAAACAGTAAAGACACTGAACTGTCATTCTTATTTTTTTGATAATAGGAAACATTCATTTGTGAATGAGAATGTCAGATTCTTTTTGCATGCATCCTTCAAAACCTGAAACAACAGGGGTGAAGTTTTTCTGCTAGATGGAGAAACAGTCTTCCTGTGGCTGGCTGTGACTGGGGCCTCCTGTTGGAATCTGCAGTTGGTAGGCAATGATCCTATTTGCTTTCAGGTCTCCACCCCCAGCATCTGATCCAGGGCTCCTCTCAGCTGTCTCTGATGGGCGATTGACATGGGTTCTTTCGTAGTGTTCACAAAGGCCTGCCCTCCAGTGACTCCATGAGTCGACAGGGCCAGGCACTCGGGGTTTTAGAGGGAGGCCTGAGCACAGGGGCAGGTGAGTTGGGCTGTCAGAATAGCGCAGGGTCACTCCTGGCCCTGTTTCCTGCAGTGTGCCCACCCCCTGCCATTTCCTCATCCAGTGGCCTGTCAGAGGAAGGGAGGAAGGGAGCATGCAGCATTCGTGTCTTCCACCCGAACAGCGCCCCCTGGGGTTGTGCAAGTGGCACCAGTCAGGAGATGGCTCCCTGGGTGGCTTTCTGTGTTTTGTCCTCTAGCCCATGCTCCTACTGTCTTCTCCCAGCCACCAGCCCCAGGCCAGCAGCCTTCAGGACAGGCTGAGTGAGAACCCCCACTCGTAAGCAGACACCAGCCCCAGAGACAGACTGAACAAGCGTCTCCAGCAGGAGTCCAAACTGAACAGGACACCTGGTGAAGAAGGTGACAGAGCGGGGCTCAGGCACAGGGGAGCCAGGAAGTGTCCTCCCTAAACTGCCTTGGGGCTGGCTGCCCAGGTCCCTTAGGCCTGCCCGGCTCAGGGGGCCAGTGAGGCGCCTTTCCGGGAGCCTCAAGGGGCCTCATGGCCCAACTCCCAGCCCCTGCTCAGCAGCCCAGACTGGGTTCAGCCAACTGCAGCAACAGAGACACTCTGGGCTGAGGAGCCCAGGACAGTGACTTCTCTGCCAGGGACTCCAATGGCTCCTGCCAGCAGTGAAGGCAGCACAGGGCATCACACAACCTCACCACACGTGTGGCCTACATGGGCTGTGTGGGGCAGACAGGAAGGGCAGGACAGAGGGGCAGATGGCACCGCATGTACAAGGTTGTGAAGCTAACAGTGACCAGCCCAGACTCCCAGGCCAGTGCTGCTCCCTCCCCTGCCTGCCTTGGGCTCCTGCAATGAAGACATAAATAGGCCCAAGGCACAGGAGCCATAGAAAATGGTGAGGGCAATGGGAGGGTGCTATTTGTCATTTCCCAGGGCCCCAGGCTCAATCCATGCTCAATGCAAATGTTCAAGGTCCTGAGGCTCTAACGGCAGGGGGCGCTCCATACCTAGACAGCAGAGCCAGCCTTGCCCTGGGGGATTACCAGGGATTTTAAACACCTACTCTCTTACTAGCCTGCAGCGGTAGCCCTGTGGCATCCGATCCCATCAGATCTCGGAAGCTAAGCAGGGTTGGGCCTGGTTAGTACCTGGATGGGAGACCGCCTGGGAACACCAGAACCTGTAGGCTTGGGAGAAGGACCTGGCAACCCCCTCCCAAAAATCAATCTGCCATTGAAAACCCTATGAACAGCAGAGAAGCACTGACAATTGTGTTTCCCCTGTTGTACAGAGGGTCGCTATGAGTCGGATACCGACTCGACGGCACGTAACAACAACAACAACAACTCTCTTACTGACAGACTAAGACAGTGTTGTTGGTTCCTTTACCTAAGACAGTGTTGTTGGTTCCTTTACCCAGTAGGAAGGATGCTGCTATGAACATTCTCTCACCTATGCCCTGAAGAACATGCCCCTGTGTTTAGGATGTCGGAAGTAGAAAGGTCAGGGCAGGAGCCCCAGCTTTCCTGCCACCCCGGGGGTGTCTCTTCAAGGCCCTGGGCGTACCTGGTGTTGAGCAGCTCCAGCTCGGTGCTCTTCTCCCGCTCCAGCTTGCTGTAGGCTTCGCGGTGTCGCCTGGCCTCCTCCTCCAGCGCCTGCTCCGCCGTGGTCTCCTGATCCTTCACCATCTCCTCCAGCTCGTGCACCCTGAGGGAGGGGGGAACCACTCCAGCTGGGCATGCCCCCAGGGCTGTGGTCTCACCCCAACCCCAGAGCCCATCACCAACACACTGATGGAGGTGGAGGGGTGGGGCTCCAGGCCTACAGGACAGCAGCTTTGCTAACAGATGAATTAGGGACACCTGGACAACTAAAAGGGGATATCACTTACCCCCACCAGGAGGAGCAGACCTGGTGAAGGTCCAGAGTGGAGGAGGCCACTCCCAAGATGGCAGGACAGAGGGCAGCCCAGGGAGAGATGGTAGGCCTGGCCATGCTGGACAAACTGCCTCAGGTCTCACCTCTTTTTGCTCTGCCTTCCTGGCCAGCACCCCTCCAACGAAGAATTCAGCTTATTGGGCCCCATGACTCTAACAGTGGGCACATTCTGCCCTGTGAGCCCTAGTGTACCAGACCTAAGAAAGCCCCAGACCCCAATTAATGTTATAACCCCACTACGGGTGGCCTAGTCTGTGTAACAGTCTGGGGTACATTTCACTGACTACAGTCCCTCTTCCATGCTGGCTTTCTGAGGCAGCGGTCCCCAATCCTTTTGGCACCAGGGGCTGGTTTCATGGAAGAAAATCTTTCCACAGACCAGCAGTGGGGGTGGTGGTTTCAGGATGATTCAAGCACATTACATTTATTGTGTAAATATAGATGAAGCTTCACTCGCTCACCTGCTGCTAACACAGTACTAGTCTTTGGCCTGGGGACTCCTGTTCTGAAGTGCATAAAAGAGCCCATCTTTGGAACTCACGAGGTAGCAGACCAGACCCCAGACCAGAATAAATCTACCAAATTTCCTGCACTGAGGAGGACAACTAAACCAACATCCAGTGCCTCATGGACAGTCAGTGCTGGGGAACATCAGCCCAGTGGGCCTCTGCCATGGCAGCATCCAGACACTCCTCTTGGTCCACACACACTGATGCCCCCTCTGCACAGCCTGTTCCCAGGAAGAAGGCTCAGGCCCTGGTCACTACCCAGTGAGAGACAAAGATCTCAGCTACTGTCTCAGGTCCACACTGGGGCTGCTGACCTGGTTGGGGGGTATCTATCAGGTTTAGATTTGAGGCAAGCTGGCTTTTCCTATGGAACTCAGCAACAGGGGCAATACCAGAGCCAGCGCTCCAGTCCCCAGAGCCAGCGCTCCAGCCTGACCTGTGCACCAGCTGTGTATTCTCCTGCTTCAGCTTGCTCTTCAGGTCCCCATTGGTCAAGGTGTCATTCTCCAGCTCCGTCACCTTTTTCTCCAGGAAGCTCACCTGCAGCATGGGGGAAGAAGCAGGGCAGAGAAGACCTTTAAGGCCGCAGGACTGAGAAGGTACAAACTTAAATTCATGACCAAGGCCTCCAAATGACTGTGTGTGAAAAGAACAGTTGTCATTGGGGGGTATGGGATATGACTTACACCCCTACCTGCAATTCCTGGGCAGGTACAGGGTGAAACCCCTATTTCCCCAGGGCCACACACACCTTGAGTCTCTTCCTTCTCCACCCCTGGGCCCACCTTCTCTGTGATGTCATTGTCACAGGAGTCGATGCTGTCCCGGAACAGGTCCTCTGTGCTGCCGTTGCTGCTGCTGAAGTTACTGTGGTGCATGAGCTGCCTGCAGGGGCAGGAGGGTGCCTGGCTGTAAAGGCTACCTGGAGCCTGGGCCTGCCCCAGGCCAGGGCAGGAGAGCTCCACCAGACCACCACACCCAGCGGCGGGGCTGCTATGTCCCTCCCTGAACCCCTGCCAGCCCTGGCTCTTTCCGGCTGCCTTTGGACCCTCTTCATAGCAGCATCTAGCCAGCCACCAGCAGTGCCCAGGAGGCCCTTTCCCAGCTGGAAACAGCCTCAGAGGCAGCCTGGCCCCACAACCCACTTGAGGGTCCGGTCTCCTGAAGCCATCCAGCTACATAAGCCCCCCATCCACCCTGGGGCCTATGTTACACCTCCAGGGACTCCAGGGAGGGTAGAGGGACAGATGCACTCATGCCTTGCAGGGCCCTGAGTGGACACTTGCAGAGTTCATCATGACAAATTCCAGCTGCCACCCCTGAGTGACACGCCTTTCCCACTCCCTGACAGGCAGCAGCCAGGATCTCTGCCAAGAGGCTGTCTCACCAGCTCTGACGCCCTGGGTGTGGACCTGCAAGATAACTTGCTCTGATGGGGGCCACTCACACTGGACCTCCACCAGCAGGACCCGGGGTGTCTGGGGGGACTGCCAGCTCCACTGTGGAAGGAAGGGCACCGAAAGCCACGGGCAGGGCTGTGACTCTCGGGGCTTCTCGGGGGTCCCTACAGAGGGGGAGGTGGGGAAACTTTGGAGATGCCGACCCTGCCAAGAGGGGCCGCAATGTGGGCCAGGGCAAGGGGGATGCTGGCCTTTCTCAGGGGCCTTTGGCTGCATGGCCACGCTGCCTGGGGATGGTCTCGGGGACCTCTGCTTGTTCAGCTACATGCAGGGCACGGGCTGGGCGAGGTGCTAGCAGGGAACCCTGGCCTGGGCCACAGGAGCAGGTTAAGGGCGACCGCACTCAACCTCTTGTCCCCTAGGGGCCTTACCGTCCGAAGGCCGTGCTTGAGATCTTCCTGTTGGGGCTAGAGAGAGAGGAGACAGTCACTGAACAGAGGGGCTCTGCTCTGTTCTCTTAGTCTGCCCCCTGCAGGATGCCAAAGGGCACGAAAGGCCCTCCCTCCACCAAAGGGATGGCTGTGGTCAGCCTGGGCTGCCCTGCCGGGCCTTGGCCCTCCTCTGGGTTGCAGCCTCACCTGTTGGCCTTCAGGTTTTTCAGGCGCGCTTCCAAGTCGTTCAGCAGGTTGATCTTCTTGCAGCACTGGGAGCAGTACACATCCAGCAGCTCACTGTTGTACGTGTGCCGTGTCTTCCGTGGGGTCTGCCCCGCACTAGTCCAGAGGAGGGAGCTGTCAAGCCGTGCCCTGCCCACCCCGCTGAGCTTACTTTACCTGGCTGCGCAAGACCTGTGACCTTTTGGGTGGGGAGTGAAAATCAAGCAAAGTGCAACACTTTTCCCATTGCTCTTGAAGAAAGGAAGCCAGTAAGATGTACCCATTTAACAGATAAGGCAAACTGGGAGCTAACATCAGAGGAAGCAATGATTCAGGTGGCTGGGAAGGGATTATAGAGGATCACTTGGAAGGACCCTTTCATGCCAAGGTTCTAGGAAGCAAGATGACACAGCTCCTCCCCACCTCCAGGGTCTGCAGCCTCCCAGGCTGGCTAATTGTTTTTTTTCCCAAGAGGAATGAGGGAGAAGGAACTCGACGCTCAATCAGGATGCAAAGGCAGCACCCCCTGTTCCATGAGCAGAGCCACATAGCTCAGGACGGAGGGAAGGACAGGCAGCTCAGGTCTCTGCCTGCCCGACCCCCTGGGATGAGGCTGGGTTGGTTCTGTCATTTTTCCTGCACCCAAAAGGCCACCCCAGACCAAGGGGCCACCTGGAAGACACTGAAGACCCCAGATCCGAGTAGACATTGGTCCTGGTCTCATCGTCTGGGCGGGGGCTGCTGGGAGCACAGTCTGCGTCGTCTCCCTCCCCGTAGTCTTCAAACTGCTCCTCGCTGCTGATAAGAGAGGCAGTGGAGTGCGTGGAGAGGTCTGATGTCATCATGGACGCAGGGTGGACCAGGGACCTGAGGGCCGCAAGCACCTGGGTTAGGGAAGCCTCCACCTGCAGGGCGTGGGGGGCGGAACCAGCCAAGCCTTCAGGAAGGCCACTCAGCCCCTCGAACAGTGGGAACCTGGCCACCTTTGTACGTTTTGACCTTGGGGATCCTAATCTAAGGGGAACATCTCACCATAGAAACTTCCTGCACAAGAGATAAGGAAATCTGTGCCATCCCCAAGCAGCAAAACACTGGTTACAACTTCATGGTTATAGTTATTAATAATTATAATTAATTGTGTTATCATTTATAACATATATTAGTGAGCCAAATAATTAAGTTATGGAATATCAAATAGTTATTGAAAGGTTTGTAAAAATACTGGCAATAAGTAGGGAAAAAGAATATCCACAATAAGTTAGATACAAACTTCCAGACTTTAAGACAGAGCATGTCAGAGGTCCACGTAGAAGGAAATGTAGGAAATATAAATATAAAAATGGTAACAGGATTGGATTGGGGTGGGTTATTTCCCCTGTTCTTACTTTTCCTACCTTTTTAAAGTTGTATTTAATTAGCATGTGCAGCTTTTATAATAAAATGATAAATAACAATGAAGCTACTAGCTAAGGGGGGATTTCTAGTCCAAAGAACAGGGGTCAGAGGTCTCAGGTTCTGGGGCCTGGGAGAGAGGTCATGGGTGACACGTGGTGTGGCCTGTGACATAACGGGGCCTGGCTGGACCCATTGACAGCCTAAGAACAAAGAGAAGCACAGTGTGTCACCTGTGGAGTGTATCTTCCCTTTAGCTGTGCTGCAATAATGTCTCTGTATTATTATTTATAGATCATGATTTCCCAGACTCACTGGAACACCACACAAATGGGAAAGCCGAACCAGTGAAAAGCAGCATCTAATGGATGAAGGCAGTAACTATCAGACTGTGCCCCAGAGGAACCCCAATTTCAGGATCACAGTATCAATGATAGGGTACTAACCAGCACCTCACCCATATCTTATTTATTTACTTGCTTGTCTAGCCTCAGGATCTTTAGCACTTTGGACTTAATTGATCACACTGCACAGTTCTTCCTCGTATAAATTCTACTAAGACTCTTGGCAGCCACTGCTGGCTTGCCTCCTGGGGGTTAGTCCTAGAGAACAATAGGATAACCATGGCAGATGGCTGGCTACAAGATCGACAGGTCTATTGTCCATGGCCCTTTGTCCTTGGGTCAGCTAGCCATAGGTACGGCTGATGAACTACTCCCAGGAAGCAACAAGGAGCCCTCTCAACAGATAAGCCATTCTGAAGGGCCTCACTGAGAACATCCTGACTCTCAGAACCAGGTGAGTTCAAGAAGCTCAGCACCAAGCCGGGCGTGGTGGTACACGCCTATAATCCCAGCAGCTAGGGAGGCAGAGGTAGGAGGATCACAAGCTCAAGACCAGAGGCAGTCTGCGTAACTTAGGGACACCCTGTCTCAAAAAAAAAAAAGGGCTGGGGATACAGCCCAGTGGTCCAGCACTTGCAAAGCATGCACATGCGAGGCCCTGCATGCATGCATGCAAGCACGCAAGCACCAAAGCACACAAGTGAGAGAGGTTCAACCTCCAGTACCAGAAAAAAAAAAAAAAAAAAAAAAAAAGCTCAGCACGAGAAAATGTGGGGTTGAATCATATGAAATTTGCTGAGTTGTGGGAGATTGAAAATGATTAAAAGTTGGCAATTTCATGTAGTTTACCAAGGCTAGAACCCCCCGCCCCCATTCCTTCTCCAAATGTCGGGGTCAGTTCTAACCATCACCTTCTTCTGATGCCTACACCACCACTCCCAATCGCCATGGCTTCCTTAGCATGGAAACGGAAGGAATTCCCTTCTGTTAACACCAAACTAAAAGACCACACTGCTCCATTGGGAAGTCACTTAGGTCTCCCCGCACACCCCACAGTACTGGGGCTCAAACTCATGGTCTTGGCCAAGCTAGGCAAGTGCTATGAGTTACATACCCAGCCCCACTTAAAGCTGCTGCTGCTTTTTTTTTTCCCCCCTTTCAGTACCGGGGGCTTATAGGCAGGGCCTCATGCATGTTAGGCAACTGCTCTACCATTGAGCCCCTTTTTTATTTTTTATTTTGAGACAGGGTCTCACTAAGTCATGCGGGCTGCCTCTGGCCTTGAACTCACGATCCTCCTGCCTCTGACTCCTGAGCCGCTGGGATTACAGGCATGCGTCACTATGTCCAGCTCCCACTTAGATCTTAACAATGTTTTAAAACAACTTTTCTGATGAGAGTACATGCTCAATACAGAATATATAGATTATATAGAAGAATGGATGGGAAATAATTAAAACGATTGCTCATCCCACCTCCCAGAAATAACGGCTCAATTTTTAAGAACAATTTTTCTAGGCATTTTCTAATAAAGAAGTATGTATTTTTTTTTAAAGGTAAGATCATACTTCATTGATATCTTTGTAACCTGTTTTTTAACACTAATTGAGATCACATATCCCTTAAACATCATTAAAACTTGACTTTGCACAGCTGCCTGAACTTCCAGAACTGTTCCTACGATCAAGCATTCTGCCCAGAACTTTTTGCTACGCATAATTCCCATGAAAGTAACACCTGTGGTGCTAATCCTGACTGTGTCTCACATGTACTTTCTGGAAAGACTTTCCAAGAACTGTATTTCTGGCCCTGAGGCCACATTCCAGTAGTTTTCACTCACTTGTCCTCTGGCAGAAACAGGCCTCCAAGCCCCCGCTCCTTTTCCTCTGCAGGGCTCTCGACAGAGCCCTCCAGGCTCTGAGCACTCTCCATGGGGCTGTCCATGTCCGACTCCTGAGGGCCCTCGGGCGGGGCCAGCATCATAGCCTCCTCCTCGTCCTCAGGAAAGAAGCCAGGCTCCCTGGGGATGAGCTCGCCATCAGCAAAGGTGGAGCTAGAGATGTCACTACCCTGGGAAAGATGGGAAAGGATGAGAGAGGTCAGCTCATTGGAACTCAGTGCTCCTTATCAGACTGCAAGGGCATTAGCAGGCTCACGGTGGCCGGGACTTGGGTCCAGGAAGGCCCAGACCCGGAGACCTCAAGTATAAGTCTGGCAGGTGGTTAGTCTTGGAGGACTCTCAAACTGGCTTTTTTCCCTCCTTTTATTAGTAAATGATGATGGAGTACAGATTAATGCAGCATTGGCTTTTTTCCATTATACATCCTTTACATCACTTCTGGCAACACTTTCATCAACTCACAAAGTTTATGGAGCCTTATGACTAATATGTAGTAAAACTCAAATGCTTATTTGGGTTATATTCCCCTACTTTTCCAAGGTACTCATGAAATTGGGCTATTTACATTGAGATCTCCTCTTCCCATTCATCCTTCCACATTGCCCCTCCTCAATATTCGCTTCCCTCTGCCAGTTCCCTCCCTCCTCCTTTCTACTCTCTATATTGTTCCTTCTTTGCTAAGTTTAATTGTGCATTTTTTATATATCAATTTTCCTTCAAGTATGATTCAGCTCCCACATGAGTGAGAACATATGGTATTTCTCTTTTTGAGCTTGTGTTCGTTCGCTTAAGATGATGTTCTCCAGTTCCATCCATTTTGCTGCAAATGACATTTTTCATTTTTTTTTATTGCTGAGTAGTATTCCACTGTATATATGTACCATAGTTTTTAAAATTTTTAGTCCATTCTTTTGTTGATGGGCACCTTGGTTGCTTCCATATCCTTGCTATTGTGAAAAGTGCTGCATTGAATATGGAGATGCAGGTGTCTCTGTGGTGTGATGACTTAACTCCCTTTGGGTATATTCCCAGTAGTGGTATAGTTGGGTGGTATGGCAGTTCTATTTTTAGTTTCCTGAGGTATCTCCATATTGATTTCCAAAGCTGTTGAACCAATTTACAACCCCACCAACAGTGTAAGAGGGTTCCTTTTTCTCCACAACCTCGTTAGCATTTGTTATTATTTGTTTTGTTGATCTTGGCCATTCTTACTGGAGTTAGGTGGAATCTCAGAGTTGTTTTGATTTGCATTTCCCTAATGGCTAGGGATATTGAGCATTTTTTCATGTGCTTCATGGCCTTAAGAGCTTCTTCATTTGAGAACTCTTTGTTCAGTTCCTTTGCTCACTTGTGTATTGGATTATTTGTTGTCTTGGGAATTGCTTTCTTGAGTTCTTTGTAAATTCTAGAAATTAGTCCTCTGTCAGTTGTGTAGGATGCGGAGATTTTCCCCCATTCAGTAGGCTCTTCCTTAACTCTGTTGATTGTTTCCTTTGCTGTACAGAAGCTTTTTAATGTCATGTAACCCCATTTGTCTATTCTTGTAATTTCCTGAGCAATTAGTGTCTTATTAAGGAAATGCTTTCCTATGCCTATATGTTGGAGCATGTTGCCTATCTTTTCTTCTAGTAATTTAAAGGTTTCTGGTTTTATGTTGAGGTCTTTTATCCACTTTGAATTAACTCTCATGCAGATTGAGAAGTGCATGTCTGTTTTCATTTTTCTGCAGGTGGAAATCCAAGTTTTCCAGCACCATTTGCTGGAAGAGGCTACCTTTTCTCCAATTTATATGCTCAGCTCCTTTGTCCAAAGATCAGGTGGCTATAGATGCGTTGGTGTATACCTGGGTTCTCAATTCTGTTCTACTTGTCTTCAGGCCTATTTTTGTGACTGGCTGACTCTTGAGAGTCCAGTGAGGAGCTGGGCCATCCACAGAGAAAGGCCATAGGTGGCCCGCCACATCCGCAGCAGGCCTGGCCATCATGGGGGAGCACTCACCCTGAAGTCTGCACAGGAAACCAAAGGCCTTCAAGAAGCCTTCTGTATCAAGATCAGCACTGAGGGCACATGCACTCTGGACAACCTTCAAGAATAGCCCTGCCCTCACAGAGCTTGAGTGGCACCGTAGAGGGAAGTTTGCACAGCTGGCATCCACCCTCCAAGACTCTGGCTATGTCACAGAACCTCAATTCCCTCCTTTAGGAAGAATGGTAATGGAGACTCATAGGACTATTGTGCCCACTGGATGAAATATTTCCTGCTAGTCTCTGGCACACAGCAGAACATCAAAGAATAAATTCTCTCCAGAGGACATTATACCAGCCTGAGAAGTGCCTGCCCAGGGCTTTCACTTCTGAGCTCAGGGTCAGACTTGGTCATGCTGGGTCCAGTTCCTGGGCAGTAAGATGTGCCTACATCTTCTGCTGAAGTCATCTTGTAGAAGAGCTCTGGCTTGGCTCAGTTTACCCCAAACAGAGGGGCAGCTCTCAGCAAATCACTTCTTGGGAGACTTTGCTCCTGAGGAGCTAAGTACTTCTCAGGGGGCTCCGCTTCTACCTGTCCTATGGTATGCACCTTGGCTAGGGCTGGTGAAGCATGCCACTCAAGGTGCTTTCCCCTCATCCCAACAGCGCCAGGGGGGTACCAGGAGGGCAGTGAAAAGCATCAGGAAGTCTTCAACAAGATCAGGTTCCAGGACATCTGAAGCCATTTGGAGACAGGCTGGGGAGTGCCTGCCCAGACATGTGCAGCCATCCTGAGGTCTAGCCCTACCAGGAGACCCCTGGGCTAACCAGGAGACCCCTGGGCTAGGAACAGATGGTAATTTTTGAGCTTGGCTCCTGCCTATGCCCTAACTGGGATTGAGCACCAGATGGACCAAAAAGTCAGCACCATGTCCCCTGACTGTGGAGACCAAGAGGCGGGTAATTAGTCCCTCTAGCACTCCCAGGGTCCGTTCCATTTAGATGTGGCTAATCCAATGCCACGTGGCTCTGAACCTATCAGATCTTACATCCTAAGCAAGCTCTTCATTAGCAAGCAAGGGGCCCCATCCCAATGGAAAGCAAGAGAAAGTGACATTGCTGAGCAACATGTGGCTCCACAGCCAGCGCTGGGGGTTCACACACTGTCCCCTTTGTCCTCCCTAGCAACCCTCCTGGACAGCTATTGTTACTCTCATTTTCCTAATGGGAACATCAAGGCTCAGAGAGTAACTTGCCAGAGTCCTCTGGTGAGCAAGCAAAAGACCTCACCTTCTTCTGGCTGCCATACACTTGGTTCCATTTACCACTGATGGAGCCACATTTCATGGGTTTTCAAACTTCAGCATGACAACGTGAAGGCATTTTATAGGGATGTGTTGCTTGTTAGATGCCTGCATGTTCTGCCTGACGCAGCAACTTCTACAGCTGCCCACAGCCACCCCAATGTGAGATGCTGGTTAGCACAGGGATACCCAAGAGAGACAGGGAGGGAGATGGCCCACGAGGAGAGATGAGGCTCATGGAGGAGCCACATGTGTGCTCTGTGCCTTATCTGGTTATGAAGAACTACAAACTTCACCTCTGGTCACATGGGCAGGGTAGTGACCCCCTGCTGGGAATGCCACTCTGTGGCTGGCAAGAGACCTCACCACTCTGTAAGCAGGTGTGTCTCTGCCACGGCCTATGACTAGGCCTCCTTTCATCCTTTCTATAGGGGAAGGGGCTTGCTGTGAGGATGGGGACTGGAACTGAGTCTCTCCAACACCCACTCTCTCCCCACACCCAGGGTCCCAAGGAGGCCATGGTCCACCTAGATCCCAGAGGCAGGCAGAGAGCAAGGGGAGAGCAGCACCTGCTCCTCAGGTGCCTGGCCTGGCCTCTGGCCAGCTCACAGTCAGCTCACAGGACACGGAGATCCAGATTTGTACTGGGCACTCTGCCATACTAAGATGGCCTCTCATAGCACACAGGTGGGGACCGCCAGCCCCTCGCTGGATGTGCCACAGCAGTATACTGATGCCCCTGGCAGCTGGCCCAAACTCCTGATGGAGTGCAATGGGTGGCCTCCAGTGATCCCTCTCAGTCACAGGAGAGCAGAGGGGCCAAAGATGTCCTACTCTCCTGACAAGACCACGCCTTCCTAGGCAGATCCAAGGCCTTTGATGGAGCAGAATTATCCTCATCTTTCTAAAAGTACCTTCTGTCTGCCCAACTCCCAGAGTTGCCCTGTGAGAGCGCCATGAGGTGTACGGAAGAGAGATGCCGATTCCTACCTCTATCTGACACCTGGGGAAGATGAGGCTGAGGGAGGGGACGGCAGCTGCGCTGGAACTTCCCAGCTCACAGACAGCCCTGCTGAGACCTGAAGCCAGGCTCAGACATGCCAAGCGGGGGGGGGGGGGGGGCACCAGCCCTGGGGCTGTGTGTGTTCACTTGCACACACACCACACACCCTCTAGCTTTTTCTCTTAAAATCAGCTACTCCCTTCATTAACATCTTCATTCAACCCACAATTGTTTGCCCAAGGCAAGTGGAAATTCTAATGATAACTTCAAAACCATTTTGACGAGGTCTCTTCCTAAATTGAAACGGTATAAAGACAGCTATAAGAACTGAGCAGCTTGGTTGGTCTGGGATGGTACTGGTTTGCGCCTGTCCCAAGACCCTTTTGGTTTGACAACTGTCCTGACAAAAGCAGCCTTAGTCACCTCTGCTCCTCCCTGTAGGCCACAGTCCCTGGCTTCCCACCCCGCTCCTTTGGCCCCTGGAGAGGGTCTAGAGGGAGCCACTAGCTCTTTCTCCCAGTGGGCCTTGGAGGGGAACAGATGAGGATGGGGGAACCTGCTCTGAACCCCAGCCCTTCAGGGAGGGAAGCAGTACTGAGGATGCTAAAAGGCAGCACTTACCCAGTCCCTGCACTCCTCCTCTCTGGTGGGGAGAACTTCTGAGCCAGTGCCCCCTTTTATAACGTTTAAAGTTGCTGAGGGAAAGGAAGAACGTGTTCATAATAAAAATCACTCTCACAGGGTCCTAGGGACACACGCTTCCAGAGCCTGTGAGTTACTGTCCAGCCACGCCTACATGGGTCAGTGCCACACAGCCACAGGGAGCAGAAGCTGCCTTACTGTGTAGGGGAGATTTCTGGGGCCTGCGGAGGAGCGAAAGACAGATCTGCCGGGGTGGCCAGGCGAATCCTCGTCAGGCTGATGTAAAATGCCAGCCTCATTCCTGGACAAACCTGAGGCTGATTCCAGTGGAGGGAACTGGGGCTGTCACAGCCCTCAGCAGATCAGCCCCGCCCCCAAGAGCTGCAGGTGGCAGGAGGAGACCAGCACTGCCCCACCTCACCCTGCCACCCAGCCACTCTCGCAACTCCCAGACCCAAGGCCTGCCTGGGGAGCTGGCAGGGTCAGGGAGTAGGAGACAGGCCTCCTACGAGCTGGGTCTCCAGTGAGCAAAGTTGCGGCCCAGGGCAGCTTCTGAGACTCTGTCTCCAAGGATCCACAAGAGACCACTCAGTCACTACCCAGTGGCCCCAGCTTCAGGGACGGGCCCCAGCCTGAAGCTGAACAAGGCCTCCTTAGAGTCTGCACACAAAGGACGCACCTGATTTTTCAGAGGATTTTAGGAAAGGGACAGGGTCCTCAACAGGCAGCACTGCGCACTGTCTGGTCCAATGGAGCACCCCAGGGTTCTGTCCCTGGGGACCCAGAGATGGCCCTGAGCACTCAGCTCTCTCCCCCATCCCCCATAATAAAGAGGCCAGCCCCCGTGGGCCACTTGGGCTTGTTTGTGTCCAGACCATTCCAGGCTCAATTCCTTCCCATGCCATATGGTCTGAGGGGTGAAGGGAGACGAGCAGTGCAGTGTCCCTCTGCAAGCCCGGGGGTATCCATGAGGGTAGGACCAGGAGAGGGCACAGCTCTGGAGCCTGGCTGTCAGTCCTAGCTGACCTGGCCATTCACAAGCTGTGTGCCCCTAAGCAAGTGATGACCTCTCTGAGCCCCTGGGCCCTCCCTTACAGAGTGGGGACTGCCACCTCTACCTCAGAGGCTGTGCTAAGGAGTATATGTGGCAATTTACACAAGCACCAGAGGAGCACCTGTGGCAGCCTTAAGTCCTGGCCTGGTCTCTGGAGGGGCTACGTGTGGCAGAGGCTCTACTATCCCAGTGGCCTGCAGATCCCCAGCGGGTCAGCCAGCGAGGTCCTGCCAGCCAGGCAGCCAGGCCTGGGGGATAATCTGAGGCCAGAGCTTCCTGGAGAGAGTTGTGAGTCCCAAGGCTGGGGAAATAGGATCCAACTGGCCGCTCGGGGAGGGAGGGTTTGTGCTGCCATCATGCCCTGCCGTGTCACCCCACCACTTTTCCACCCTGTGTCCAGCTGGAGCCGGACAGAGCTGGCCCCAGGTGGCAGCGGCAGCCTGAAGGCACACAGCCTCTCCAGTCTCAAGAGCTGTGTCTGCCTGCCAGGAAGCTGGCAAGGGCTGAATTCAATGGCAGCTGAAAAGGCCAAGTATCGATACACATGGGGGGCTGTCTGAGCCTCACAGTAGCTCATAATAGCCCCCTGTCCTCACTGTTAGAGAGGGGCACGGCAGAGCCTGAACTATACAGCTTCATTTGGTCATCACCCTTACCCACCTCGGCCCAGGGGCTGCGGGGGACGTCTCAAAGCCTCACACACCTGGACGCTAATACACAGAGAACATGGAGTGACTACAGTGCCACATTTCCTGCAAGAACAAAGACACTGAATGGAGAGCCACGGGGATTTCTACGTCTGAACCCCAGTGGTTAGCACCGGGAGGAGCACATGGTAAGTGGTGACCGAACCATGGTTGAACCAAGCTGTACTGCGGCCTGGGGAGCTGGGAAGGCCCTAGCCCAGGACCCTAAGGCCTGGTGCCAATTCTGGCATAATCACTGCTTGGCTGTTACCGCTGGATGAGCTGTTTAATTTCCATTTATTTATTTATTTATTTATTTATTTTGCAGTATTGGGGGTTAAACCCAGGGCCTCGCGCCTGCATGCTCTGTAAGTGCTGGACCACTGAGCTGCGCCCCCTGCCCATTTTTTTTTTACTTTTGAGACAGGGTTTCACTAAGTTACACAGACTTCCTCTGGTCTTGAACTTGCGATCCTCCTGCCTCCACCTCCCAAGCCACTGGGATTATAGGCATGCACCACCCTGCCTGGCGAGCTGTTTTAATTTCTGGGCCTCATCAGTGATCAGAGCACCTCTGCAACATGACTGTTGTCAAGAATCTAGGACATCTCACATTGCAAGGAAGCTGAAAACATGGCAAAGAGAGGGGTAGATTGCCATTAGGGACACGTTCTGGGTGGGTTCAAATACCAATCCCCTACTTACGAGCTCTGTGGCATGAGGTTTGCTGAACTGCCCAGTGCCTCTGTTTCCTTTGTAGAAAAGGAAACTTGATGGTTAACTTGAGTTAACCATTAGAATTCAATGAGTTGATAAGCGTCCTAAGCACTTAGAGTTGGTTCTAGCACATGTGGAAAGTGCTCAATAAATGTGAGCTCTTATTGTCATCATTGTGTTGGAGGAAGACACGTGAAGGTGCTCCTGAGCTACTGGCTTCAATCCAGCCCCTGGACACTCTCTGCCCAACTCTGGGCAACACACTGGGCAGGAGGTAAGGTGGGCTCAGTTTTGAGAGGCCAGACTTTTGCAAGATCCAGAGCCTGCTTTCCACAGGTCAGGTGACTGTCCTCCCCCTCAGTTTTCTCTCCTGCCCGCTCCCTCGGAAAGCCTGTCTGCACACCAACCACACGGTTAATAAGTGAAGTGTTAAGAGGAGGTGCTGCCTGGGGGAGGGAGTCCAGGAGGCTCTGAGGCTCGGGCTCATCCACCCCCAGCCCTGGCAACAGCTCTAGGCCGCAGGGAGCAACTCTGAGCCAAAGCACAGCTCTGCAGGGACAAGGCTGGGTAAAAATAGTCTGGGCGGGCACATCCCAGCTTCCATTGCAGCCAGGCTCCCGTTGGCACACGTGGACCGCTACCACGGGGAAAGTGTAGTGGGGAGGCTGGCCGGGGATGGGATCCTTCATGCGCTCTCAGCCGGCCGACAGCCCGAGACAGACAGCCTGGCCAGGGCTGTCTGGGTCTTTCCCATGAGAGTCAGAGGCTTCAGTTTAGGGTGCTAACTTGTGGATACCAATGCTCCTAGGTCCATAGGGGGAATGGGATGACTACCTGGCCTTCTCTCGCCACTCACAGATGGTGGCAGTGGAGGCTGGTAAGCAATCCAGGCTGTGACCACCTCTGCTGTAGCAGCCAACCCTGCTGGCAGTCAGGTGCTGCACTGTAGATGGGCAGCTGGATACCATCAGTGGGGAGGGGGGTTCTTGGCTCCACAAAGGGCAGCCCAGGTGCCAGGCAAGGGCTAACGGTAGGAAGTTGGGGGGGGTTAGGCACCCACATGGGGACAGCAGAGCCTCGGCCTGCCTCCAACAAAGCCAAGGGCAAGCATAGGAGAGCTGGGCATTAAGCCACTAGGGTTTGTGCCCAACTCAGCCGCTCAGGGGATGGCCTCATACTGTGAGACCAAAGCTCTGCAGCCCTGAGCTGCCTGCTCTGGGGGTGGAGGCCTAGGTCAGAAGACAGGACAGATGGCCACGTTCCCACTCCAGCGCTGCCCCACCCCCAAGGCAATGTTGAGACTTCTCCTCCCAGCCAGGGCTTCAGGTCCACTCCTGAGCCCTAGATAGGGTCTCCCTTTAGCTCAAGGCACCCCTGACAGGCACTCCCAGGAGCCAGTGCACCTGCTGCCTGCTGCTGTCCAGCTAAGGGGGGCCCGCAGGTCCAGGAGGGGGACTGCAGTAACAACCAGTATTTCCTCATTAGTCTCAAGGTTGGGGCGGGGGCTTTGATCCTTACCTCACCCCTTGGAGGGAGGTACTGATCACCCCATTTTACAGATGAGGAGACTGAGGTGATCAGGCAAAGTTGCTTCAGTGCAATCTGGTGTCCACTGGCTGTGGAACCTCTGGCTGGTGCAGAACAGAAGAGAAGAGGCCACGCTGGGGTTTCTCACGGCTCCTGTACCACTTACACAAACACAGACCCTCTGAGAATGAGTGAGCTGTTGCACACAGCGCTACGGTGGAACGTGTAGAAGTCCACCCAGCCTTTTCATCACGGCTCACAACCTAAGCTTCTCTCTCTCCAATTCCACACCCTCCCCCAGCTCTCACACTGCTGATAAGGAGCCTCTGAGGGTCATGGGGAAGGGGACACAGCTGTGGCTCCCAGAAATACTTAGAAAAGAGGGATATTAGACAGCCCCCCATCAAAACCAGAGATGGCAAATTCCCAAGAGAGGGCAGAGCAGAGGGGCTGCAGTATGAAAGGCTCTGAAGGCAGAGTACATCCTCCATGAGGGGCTGGAGTGAAGGGTCTTCTGGGAATTGCCAGGAGGGAGGGTCTGAGGCAAGCCAGGGCAGGCAGTGCCCACTCAGGCACTGGCCAGAGGTGTTCTGTCTGGCTGACTGGCACGTCTAGCCTGCTTCCAAGACTGTAGGGCCTGGGGCACCAGAGCTGGACACCATTCAATGTCCACCCAAACCTTCAACCCAGGCCCCTGTTTCTAGTCCTCTCACACCACAGGGGCCTGCTGATCCCAACAAGAAAAGGGCCACCCATGCTCGCAGCCATGTGCATCTCTCCCTGCAAAGGAACCAGTTGCTTTCTGCTGTTTTTTCTCTTTTCTTTTGTGCTGGTGTTAGAACCCAGGGCCTTGCACATAGTAGGCACAAGCTTTACCATTGAGCCACACACCTAGTCAGCCTTTGGCTTCGTGAGTCCATCTAGCAATGGTCTGGAGCTCTAGCAGACTTGAGTTGCAGGAGTGTGGCAAGGCCTGTTAAGATCTGTTTTTCAAGCCCATTTAGGCAACAGGCCAGACCTTGGACTATGACGTATTATCCCCACTGGAGACTCCCTCCACCCTTGGGGAAATGCTCTGAGCCCCCTATTGCCATAGAGCTACTTTCCACTCCAATACCAGGTGAGCAAATCAAAGTAGGCAGTTAACATACAAAAATAATAATGTGTTGTTGTTGTTGTTGTTAGGTGCCATCGAGTCGGTATCCAACTCATAGTGACCCTCATAGGGTTTTCAATGGCTGACTGTTTTGGGATTGCCTTGAGAGTGGATTGCCAGGTCCTTCTCCCATTTGTGCGGTGCTGGGAATTGAACTCCGGTCCTCAGAGACTGCAGCGCAGCGCTCTACCAACTGAGCCAAATCCCAGCCCAATAATGTGTTACTAAACCTTTAATAAAGGAGGAGAAAAAAGGAATAAAAGGTGTGAATCATCCAAAAAGATACAGGAAAAGAGGAGAAAAAGAGGATCAAAGATCAGATGGGAAAAATAAAAAACTCTACCACATCAATAACACATTAAATGCAAATGGAGTAAAAAATCCTACCAAAAGACAGAGGATCAAACTAGATTTAAAAATAACTACATGCTATTTCCAAGAGGCACAATTTAAACGTAAGAACACAAACAGGTGGCAAGCCAAAAAAAGAAAAAAAAAGATATATAAACGCCATCCAAAAGAAAGTCACATTAATCTCCAATGAAGCACTTTAATGCAAGAGGGAGGGGGCAATTAAAGATGATAAAGGAATGATTTGACAAGATGTAATTCTCCTATATATTTATACATCTAATAGCAGCTTCAAAACACATAGAGCAAAACTTAACAGAACCAAGAGTTGGAGATTTTAAATTACCTCCCTCAGTAATGACGGAACAAGAAAAGAGGCTTAGAGGGGATACTGAAGATGGGGATACCACAAATGTGGCCTGAAACACACAGAACTCCAACCCTAACAACCACAGAATACAATCAAGTAGATCAAAGGCTGATGAGAAACTGGGTATTTGCACAGTGCCAAGAAATCACCCTACAGATCAGTGCAAAACACAGAGCCCCCTCACCCTATTCTTCAACCATGGAAAAAATAAGCTACTGTCCCTTTAACAGAGTGATCACACTTAGCATCATTAGTTGGGAAGAACCAGACACCGGTCTCATGAAGGTACACAGCAGCACCTGTGATGCACTCTTAGGGAAGTATTTAACAAAATATTTAACCAAGGCTTTGGCTGTAACTTCTACTAAATGGGAAAAGGGGATAGAGTAACAAAGTACACATCACCAGGGGAAAACAGATACAGAAGTATGTGGGACCTTCTACAAGACCAGGGGGCTGGTCTATTATAAAAAAGAGAATGTTGTTATTTATTTACGGTTTTTTTTTTTTTTGGGGGGGGGGCGTTGAGACAGGGCTTTGCTATGTAGCCTAGGCTGGCCTGGAATTTGTGATCCTCCCGTCTCAGCCTCCCACGTGCTGTGATGACAGGGGTGTGACACCACATCCAACTTAAGATACTGTTGCGTCTTAAGACACTGTATTTTGCTGAAACCAAAGTCTGGTGGAGCTATGTTGATCAGGGTGATGTTTTGTAAATACTACTAATATAGGAATCTAAGTCAATCATTTCCATTTTCTGTGTTCAATCAGTAACAGAGCTATTGTATTTTAATTTTATAGAGGGCTATATGCAGTTCAAACATTAGAATTGCAAAGGCAATTTTTGTTTGTCCAGAATTGTATCTAGTGTAGTTATAAGACAGATGTAAAAGCTATTTTGCCTAAATAGTGATTAGTTTACAAAAGAAGAGCCAGGCAGGGAGCCTTGGAACCACAGGCCCTGTACACAAAGCCTCTAATCCTGAGGCAGCCGCCTCTGTGGCCAGAAGGGCCCAGTAATTGAGTAAGATATTTCCAGTTTGTCCATGCCAGACAGTATTTCCAGCAACTTGAAACCCAGAGCATACTTCTTCTCTCTACTGTGGTCAGCGTGGGAAGGGGGGCTCCTGCTGCTCCTGGAACACGTGGGTACCCTCTCAGCTGTGATGCCAGCCTTCTTATGACACAGCTAGAACCTGAGCATCCCCTCCCCCAGCCATGCTGTCCAGGATCATCTATGGTGACTAAAGGTACAGCTGAATTTGGCTGAATCATCTCCAAAGAAAACCCAGAGGGCAGGAGGTGAACCCCTGGTGAACCCACCTTCTGACCAAGCCTCGGACAGGGTGTGACTATCCCCCCAAAGCCCTGGGTCTCAGATCCAAGTGTCCCAGTGAACCTACTTCCTGAACAAAAAGGATTCAAAGAAGCCATCTGGTCTACCCTCTTCCCCCTAGGCAGGGCCTATGGCCTTGATTTTCAAATGAGAACGTGGATTTTGGAGGCAAACTCTCCGGGTTTATGAAAACAAAACTTAAATTGCTTCCACATCTGGAAACCAAACCCCTCAGCCAGCCCCAAGAATTCCAGGCATGCCAACCATGGAGAAGCTGCAGGTTCAGGGAGGCGCTTTCTGCTAGCCTGGGGTCCCCTCGCCCACTTACCTGAATCCACTCAAATCTCCCTGTCTGCACAGCGGAGCCACACCTGGGGAAGGGAAGGAAGTGACCAGGAAGTGCCTCCCCTGGGCAGCCTGATCTGTGGATCACAGAAAGCTACTGTTCTGTCCCCTAAGTCACTGCATGAGAACATGGTCTCCTTCTAGAGATGAAGGAACTGTGTCCCGATCCTCTAATCCACTCTGCCCCAATGTATGCTGCTGTTTTCCTCTTGACTCCCCTTTGTAATCATTTACAAAGTTGTCACTGCATGACTGTGAATCAGGCCCTCCTGACTTAGGGCACCCCATCTAAATTCTCAAAGTAGGTTCTCTAAGCACCCTCTGGAAGCTCCTGTTCCCATCAGCCATTGGGCCTCAGGCTCTCCAGAGAAACCGTGGACCAGGCGCCAGTGCAACTCACGTGTCAAAGCAGAGCACACAGGCGCACGCCAAAAGCACGCACATCAAGGGCTCTCCTGGCTCCTGGAACAGGCAGCTATTTTGGGCTACAAATTATAGCTTTTAAAGATGTGGCTGCTTGAAGCGAGGGCTTAATTACTCACACAGCCGAGAGCTTGTGGGGCTTTGCCTTGGGGGCTCCAAATTTTACCATGATAGGAGGAGATGAGACTCAAGGTGAAGGCTTGGGACAGAATGCAGTGGCTTGAGTCAGCTCTTTGTCCTCTGAGTCCTCCAGGTGGACACCCTCAGAAGAGGGGACACAGACCTTCCCAGACCATGGCCGCTGCCTGCTTCAGGGAGGGGACCTATGCATCGTCCCTCCTACAGATGCCCTCAGGCCGTAGAAAGCCAAGCAGAGCACCAGCATTCCCCTTAGCTAATGGCCCAGCTGGAGCGGGTGGATTGGGTAGCCGGTGGCTCCCCTTACCCCACCCCCCACATACTGCCTCCTGCCAGGGCCCTGTTTTCCTAACTCTCTCCTGCCCCATTTTCCAGTCCCTCGGTTGGGCCCAGAGCCACAGCACTCCTCCTGCAGGCTTATTTCAGGGGTCCCTCTCTGGGCCTGGCAAACGCCATAGGACAGACACAGGCTGTGCTCCAGGGCAGGCCGAGACAGCTCAGGTGCCATCCCAGACTCTCCTACAGTGGCGACAGGTGAGAGGGCATTAAATCTGACCACAGCCAAAGCTGGGGGGCTCAGAGGGTACAGGACTCCAGAGGAGTCCACCCAGAACCCCTCTAAAAGCCTGGTGCCTCCCCCAGCTTCCCACAGAGCCAGATCCCAGCTCCTCAGACCACCAGCAAAGCCCTTTCCAGCAGGTCTGGACCCCAGGATGCTGCCACCCCACTCAGACCCCAAGCTCCCATCCACCTTTACCACATGCTGCCCATTCCTTGGCACATGCCACTTTGTACATGCTTAGGCACAACGCCACCTCCTCAGAGAAGGGGCCCTGGATCCCTGGCACTGAACACAACAGTGAGGGAGCTGGGCTGCTGGCCTCATCAGTCTCAAGAGAGGGAGTGGACACAGGGACACAAGAGGGGACCTCTGAAGACATAAGGTATAGAGCCTCTGCTTGCTCTCAAAGCCTCCCTCCAGCCAGCAGCTCAGGCTGAGTCTCCACCTGGCTCAGTCCCTTGACATTGGTCGTCCCCACGTGAGTTTCCCCAGCTTCGCACCTGGCCAGCTCCCCGTCAGCCCAGCTCAGAGCAGCCCAGGCTGACCCTCCATGCTGTCTACCACGCAGCCTCAGCACCTGCTGCTCCCCACTCCTCTGCCCTGCCCAGCGCCCGCAGCCTGGCCTTCCTGAACAAAGGCACCGATGGCCCCCGGCATATCCTGCGCACAGGGGTCCCTGTGCTCTGCTCACTGTCCCCGCCCAGAGCTCCTCTGTATTTAGTGCAACAACATGTTGCTATTTAGCTCAAGGTATTTAGTGCAACAACACACTGGCTAGGTCTCCTCAGGTCCTGTTGCACAGCTAGAGAAGCAGAGTCATCTTAAACATTTGACGCGCTCCAGGCAAGAACACATCTTTTGAGCACCCACTGTGTGCCAGGTGTGTCTGTGCCTTTGTCACTGCTCTGAGGAGGCAACTCCAACTCAGACAGGTT
This sequence comes from Pedetes capensis, assembly GCA_007922755.1. Lineage (NCBI taxonomy): Eukaryota > Metazoa > Chordata > Mammalia > Rodentia > Pedetidae > Pedetes > Pedetes capensis. Next base: position 14,328 of record VMDO01006125.1, on the reverse strand, counting down.
AAATGACTGACAGAAGGTCACAGAGCCAGCAGGGCTGGGATGGGAAGACCAGGTCTGATTCCAATGTGGGGACAGAGGTACAGAGAGGTTCCCGCGCTCTCTTGATGATGCAGCATTCAGCACCCTGGGCAACAGGAGCCAGGAATGCTGGCTGAGGTGGAAGGTGGCAAGGACCATGGTGCGCCGAGCTGTCTCAGCCATGGCGCGTAAGCCTCCTCCCTTCCCCACCACAGGGAGCTCCAAAGAGGCTGTGTGTGGGAAGACTGCATAGAAGGGAGACGAGAGAGATTTGCAGGAAAATTGCTAAAGGGAAACATATGTGAAAGTGAAAACTCAGGCAAAGCGAGAGGATGAGGGAGGGAGGGAGGGAAGCAAAAACGATGCCCAAGGATCATAAACTGAATCAGGAAGTCCTCGGAACCCTCTGCTACCTTCCGAAGGCCAGTGACCAGCCCTCTTGCCTCCTCTTAACCCAGGGAGAACAGCGCAGTGTGACCCTGCGTGATACCCAGTAAGAGAGATACTGGGAAAGGTGCTTGTCCCCACTTGGGATGACTGTGAAGTCAGGAGCCTTCCATGGTGCTGAAAGAACCAGAGGGCCAGAGAGCCTGTTCTACCTTCCCAAGGCAACACAGCTGGTGAACCAGGTGGAATCTGAACCCAGTTTGCCTAATGTGCAAGCTTGTCCCTTTGAACCACATTATAGTGTCCCCTCAATGTAATCCTGCAGCCACTATAAGTGGCTCTACTTGCTTGCTGCCTTGAAGAAACTGGGCAAATTATATAATTTCTCCAGAGGTTACCTAGTTTCTGTGTTTCATTAATCCACGATGCCTCTGATTTTAAGTTGCATGGTTATTTTAAGTATACCGAGAAAGAAAAGGTGCTGTCAATTAAATTATAATGCACCAGCAAGTATACAACACATACCAACCTGAGATGTTAACATGTAAAGGGAAAAAGTATATCTTAGAATCTATAAAATGCAGTGTGAGTACAGATGGGGACAGGGATTCAGTCACAATTCCTTCCACTGCGTGTGACCATGTAGAACCATCAATGACTGGGTGTGTGTGCTCACACGCAGTGTACACCCCTGTGGATGCAAGACCCTTCTTTGTAAATAAATGGTGCCACTGTGCAGATAATCACACAAAGATGTGCTGGCCAGACCTGCCCTGTCAACAAGAGCCTTGCTGGTCCAAGAGGCCACCAGTCCAAGGTTACTCAGCACTACCAGGCAGAAGCTGTCCTGACCACCACCCACCCGACCAGCCAGGCCAGCCGGCTTCAGGGCAGTGGTGCTGCAGACCTGAGAGCGGCCAAGCTGGCTGAGCAGGTAGGTGTGTTCCTTGGAAGACTACCAAGGACAGTCACCTAATGTGGCTGGTGGCTGCACAGCCTGCACCTTTTTGGACTGGCTCCTCTCCACACTCCATGTGGCCTGCAGCCAGCCAGAGCCGCAGTGCTTTAATATGGAGGCTCTGCAGGCTGCCAGGACTCCAAGCTGACTTTCCAAGCTGGGCACAGGTGGGTAGACAGGTAGACTTCAGCAAGGCTGGTGGGCAGAGGTGCACAGAGCAACCAGGCCATGGTGGAGCGGGCAGGCTATGCGAGGAAAAGCCAGGTGCAGCGTCATCCCGCCGCAGAGCCCCTGGGGAGAAGGCTGTCACCTTGGCATGTGCTTTGCATCTCATCCACAGATTGCAGTGTAGGTGCCAGTCACTTGGGCCCCAGAGGCTGATCTGCAGAGGCCAAGTCGGCTTCTTTAAAAACACAGAAGCTGAGGAAGTTTTGCTTTGCTTGCACAGGCCCTCAGGTGGTGGCGTTTCCCCCCTGCCACCCTTCCTGTTTCAGCAAGAAACTCTGCTGCAAGAAACTGTTAGGAGCTGAGGTTGTCAGGCCCGAGAACCAAGCCAGCAGCAGCTCACAGGAAGTGAAACGCCAGCTCAGGTGCATTGTGAGTGCTCTTCAGGTCTTTCCACACTGAGCGCACATGACAAGCCTGTGAGAGCCACCTGCATCATCCTCACACTACAGGGGAGAAGCTGAGGCACAGAAGTGAAACAGCCCGCCACATGGTGCAAGTGGCCAGGTCAGGGTCTGAAGTCCCGGTGCACAGACCCTCACCACCTGCCTCCTCAGCTCCCCAGCCAGCCACAGGGTGGCAGCCAGGTAAGAGTCAGAGCCCATCCAAGACATCATACATCATGCTGGCTCATTTTATTTTCACCATCACCCCAACAGCTTGTTGTTGTAGCATGCCGTCAAGTTGGGTCCCCCTCATAGTCACTCTGTCCACTACTGAACAAAGCACTCCCCGACACTGTGCCTGCCCTGACACCATGTCAGTGCTTCTCTGTTATTCATAGGGTTTTCAATGTTGTTGCTTTGGGATTGTTTCAGGAGTGGGCTGCCAGGTCCTTCTCCCATTTACATGGTGCTGGGGACCAAACCCAGGGCCTCAGAGTGCGCATAGCAGCACTCTACCAACTGATCTAAACCCAGCTCAAAGTGCCCTAAGAGGAAGGTGCTGTTATCAACCCCATTCTACATGTGGAGAAATTGAGGCTTAGAAAGGTGAGGTAGCTCATCCAAAGTTCCACAGCTAGCAAGAAGCAAAGCCAGAGTCTGCACTCAGATGTTTTCTGGCTCCAATATACATACATACATATATGTTGTTGTTGTTGTTAGGCGCCATCGAGTCGGTATCCGACTCATAGCAACCCTTATAGGGTTTTCAATGGCGACTGTATCAGGATTGCCTTGGGAGTGGATTGCCAGGCCCTTCTCCCACATACATATATATAATTTATTAATTATTATTATTATTTTTTTGTGGTACAAGGGGTTGAACCCAGGGCCTCCCGCTTGCATGCTTTGCAAGTGCTGGACCATTGAGCTGCACCCCCAGCCCATTTTTTTACTTTTCTGAGACAGGGTCTCGCTAAATTACACAGACTGCCTCTGGTCTTGAACTTGCGATCCTCCTGCCTCCACCTCCCAAGCCACTGGGATTACAGGCATGTGCCATTGCGCCTGGCTTCAAAATATTTTTTCTGCCTTGAAGAGCCAGACCTTGGGAGACTGGTCCTGGGGTTGAGGTGAGTTTTTCTCCTGGGAAAAACAGTGAGCAGGAAGGAGAAGCTTGCTCCTACCCTCCCCCATCCAAAGAGGGAGATTTAAATCTGCTGTGGACAACAGCCCCTGCCACAATGCTACCCTCTCCTGCTGCAGCTGGCAGGGGCGACTGAAGTGCGGGTTCCCTTTTTATGACGTCAGGCTTGGAGGGTGCATAGGAGGGTGGGGTGACCCGAGGTGACTGGAGAACACACCCAGCCACTCTCCCCTGCTAGAGTTGTGTTTCAGCCTTCCTCTTTTTGATCCCCTAAAAGAGAAAGGCTCCCCTGGGCAGAGCCATAGATATTAATAACTTCAACAGAGCTTTGTTTTCATTTGAATAATGTTGATATGGCTGGGAAAGAACCCACTTGTCTGGGAAGACAAAGCAGGTTGAATGAATTAAAAACATGACCAACACTTGGAGCGCTTCCCATTTGCAGTTAAAGGAAGTCAAGTAGTGGGGTTAGACATGTTGGCATTAGCACCCGCCTGCCAGGCACATCTGAGGCTGGAGGTCACCCAGACCCCGCGGCTCCAGGCCACTGAAGCTGCCTCCTTGATCTTCAGCCGACCCTCCCAGGACGTACATGTTTCTGGCTGCCTGCTTTCAGCATCTCGCCAAGTTATGTGGGCTGCCTCTGGCCTTGAACCTGTGATCCTCCTGCCTCCACCTCCCAGTCGCTGGGATTACAGACCTGTTCCACCATGCCTGGCTGGCGGCCTGCTTTCTGCCCCTTCTCTTATCTCCTTCCCAGGTCACTGGAGGGTGAGGAAGTAACCAATGGGTTACTGAGAAACTGAACTCCTAAATGTTCCCAGGAAGGACTCAGCTCCTTATGAGCCAAGCCACTAGGGCCCCCCTCTGAGTAAAGCCAGCTGGGTGTCCCCATAGTCCACTCAACCTTGAATGGGCCCATATGAACTGGCCAAGACCAAATTCCATTTAGTTAACCGTGGTACCATGAGGCCCCACACACTTGGTAAGGACTATCATGTGTAGTCAGACACCCGGTGTGAAAAAATGATGGCTTCAAATGAAAACAGATGACAAAGGTGCCGCCCAGACTTTGGGGAACACTCTCCACAGCCTGCTGCCCAGTGTGGGCTCCAGATCACACTGTTTACAACGGTGGTCAGGCTTAAAGCTACCAAGGGACCATGTACTGCCCAGGAGAGGTAGCTGCCAATTCACTCAGCCCACCAGGAACTCAGAGGGCACCCCTAACTCTCAGCTGGAACTCACAGTGGGTATATGGGTGATGCAACCTGGACGTCTGCCTCAGATACACACCCACAAGTCCCCCCGCCCCCAAGCACACACACTCTGCGGGCCTAAGTTGGACAGAAACGACTCCCAAAGCTGCTACAGAGGTGTGTGAGTGCCTCTTTGGGGTCCATAAGAGATCAGGACACAGAACAGTGCTGCCGGATGCCCAGGTAGAAGTGCAGAGGGAGGTCTAGGCCCCCCGAAGCTAGGAGGAGACCAGGAAGGAGATGGGAAGACAGAGCCTAGGGAGGGACCAGCCAGAGTGTGGACAAGTACGGGCTGCTGGCTACTTTATGGGGCTTAGAGCTTAGAGGGCCCACCTCTGACAGGAGCTGACCCATAGAACAAGGAGAAGGGTCCCCAGCAGCTCTATCTACTCCAAGACACAAGATGTGCTTATCACCAGTGAGGCTCTTGCTAGATTTTTTTTTTTTATTGAGATAGGATCTCACTACCTAGCCCAGAACTCACAATCCTGCCTCAGCCTCCCCACTGCTGGGTTTATAGGCATGTACCACACATCCAGCTTGCTAGTTTGAGTTATGTGGTGAAAACATGATCTGTAACTGTCCACACAGTCAGGTAAACAAGCTTATCTGATCAGTCCTGAGCTGAGAGCAGGAAGTCTACAGCAACATCAGGTGCACAAATACCTCTTTCCAGAAAAATGTCCTAAGGTCCAAATCCCCAGGAAGCAAAGGGTCTGAAGAGAGAAAGCCGTAAAAGGGGACAACGTGCCATGATTTCTAGTCTCAGCTCTATTGTTGCTCTGGCCCCCATGGCAGCAGGAACCCCTCCATCTCTTGGACCTTTCCCCCTACCTGCTGGCCTTCTTTCCAAGCACAGTCTCCCACCTGTAGTTCCATGGATACACCAGGTAGGCAGGCACCCACCTCAAGGGCTCTGCAATTGTTCCCTCTGCTTGTTCCTCTTTTGCCAAGATGTCATCTAGCCGGGTGCTGTGGCACATGCCTGGAATCCCAGTGACTTGGGAGGCAGAGGCGGGAGGATCTCAGGTTTGAGGCCAGAGGCAGCCTGTGCAACTTAGTGAGACCCTGTCTCAAGATAAAAGATTTTACCACCGGACGTGGTGGCACATGCTTGTAATCCCAGCAGCTTGGGAGGTGGAGGCAGGAGGATTGCAAGTTCGAGACCAAAGGCAGTCTGCATCACTTAGTGAGACCCTGTCTCAAAAGGTAAAAAGATGGGCTGGGGGTGCAGCTCAGTGGTCCAGTACTTGCAGAGCATGCAAGCTCGAGGCCTGGGTTCAACTCCCAGTACCACAAAAAAAAAAAAAAAAAAAAGATAAAAGATTTTAAGATGGGTTGGGGGTGCATCTCAGTGGTAGAGTACTTGCAAAGTATATACAAGGCCCTTAATTCAGCCCTCCAGTACTGCAAAAACAAAACAAAAACAGATATCATCTTCTCAGTGAGGACGCCCCTAACCACTGTGTTTAAAATCCAGTCTCCTACCCCCTTCAGTCTTCTGGTTGGTCTGCCCCATTACCATCAAGCAGCTCCACAAAGGCAGGGATTCCTGTCTGCCTCATCCAGTATTGGACCCCCAGCATCCACCACAGTATCTGGCACAAAATAGACACCCAAGTGTTTGTTGAATGACCATCTTTGGTAGCACATGCCCTGGACCAGGCAATGTGCTCAGGACTGGGCAAATAGAAACGGGGAATGCTCTGTGCCCTGAAATGCCATCTGATGGAGGAGACTGGTGGGCCATCTAGGAGAGTAGATCACAATATCGAGGAAGACATGGGGCAGGCCTGCCAATCAACATGCCTGTCTCATGGTGCCCAGCTGGCTGGGATAGGACCACCCAATAATCCAGCCATGAGACCCGGGTGGTCTTTCTCATTGCAAGGGCAGTGATTTGATGCCATAAACACCCAGTTACTAAACTGAGAGCCAGCAGAGCCGACCCAGAGGAAAACACAGCCCAACCCTGGGGTCCTGCATGTCCAGCAAGGCCAGGGCACTGGGCCTCACTGCTAACACCAGGCCTAGATAAGGGTGGTTCCTTTCCAAAACACAATAAGCCCTGAGCCAGGAGACAGCAGAGGCTGGAGGCAGGGCACTCCTGGCCCAAGCTGACCCTCCCCTAGCCCCGAGATACCTGCCTTCCAGGACTGGCCACCTGCTATTTCACTGGGAGCCTCTCCCACTCCCCCCACTTCTTTCCTGATTCCCACCCAAAATATATACATCGAAATGAAAATTTCAAGCCCCTCAAAGCGGGATTAACTGTGAAAAAATCCTTGGCATAACAAGCCACAGGGAGGGACTGTCAGCCTCCAAAAGGAGGTTTCTAGCCACTGTGGGGGTGGGAATAAAGGAGAGTGAGTTGCAAGAGCCCCAAGTGAACAGTTAAAGAAAAAGGTACTATTGGAAGCGAAAGAGCCTGGGATGTCATGAAGGTCCCAGCATGCTTTAGGGCAGGCATGTCCTACCAGAGGCCCAAGTGGTCCATGTCTCTCAGGAGAGCTAGTAATGCAACCCCAGAAAATCTTTTAACATTATGTGTTTTTTAGCGGTTTTTTTCTTTGTGACTTCCCTTATTATGCATATGCACTAGCCGTATTACATAATTTATGAGTGGCCCAAGACAATTCCTCTTCACTGAATGCAGGCTAGGGAGGCCAAAAGGTTGGACACTCCTGCTTTAGGGAGAGGCACAAATGGTCAGGAGGGATCTTCCTCAGTGGGGCTACCCCCTGAAACTTCAAAGGAGATGGTCTGGGACCTTGTGGTCCCGCTAATTTCTTCTGCCTTTCTTCTTCTGCCTGTGTAAAAATCCTTTCCAATGACAGGCTCCAGGCAGTCTGTCCTCTAAGATCTCCCTTGGAGCAAAGGTCATGCCTCCCAGCCTGCTCACCTGACCTGGCTAGTTAATCACCCCTCCCTTAGAACCCAGGCTTATCTCTCCAGCTGGCCTTAAGGCATTTACCCCACCCCCTTCACCTAAACCCAGTGTCCCAAAAATTCCAAAGCTGATCTCCACCAGGCATTTGCCCAAGCTGTGCTGCCTACAAGCCTAAATCCCACATTCCTCACCAGCTTCCCTCACTCCTAGAGGCCACAAGTGTATTCCACCAGAGTCAGAGTCCAGATCAACCTGCCCAGGCTTCCAGGGGATTTGGGCATTGCCAGATTAGACTCAGGTATAGGTGGACCTCTGTAGCTTGCAAATGCCCAGAGGGCAGGGAAGTATAAAGTTCCCTGAGTACGTAATCAGCAGTTCATGAATGCCAGTTAAGCAGAGTAAGGTCTGGGCCAGTGCCTTGGTGTGAGCACTGAATAAGAACTAGGCAGGGAGACCCCAGCCAGTGGTGGGTAGAAGGTATCCTAGTGCAGAGGTGGGTCCACACAGCTGGTAACCCCTCCCCCAAGAGGCTGCTTCCCTATCCAGGCAACCACTGTAACCATCTTTCACATGTGGAGGGGCCTGGGATGGGCCCAGGGGATGTGTCTGCCCTACTGCTTTCCCCAGAGCCCAAGCAATCACCACCTGCCTCTCTCTGAGAAGAGAGGGCAGAGGTTTGGCAGATCACCAGGAACCAGCCCAGGGTTGCTACTCAAGGTGTGCAAGCTGAGGACAGCGGCAGGAGCCCAGTCCTCTCAGTCCCTTTGAGAAGGAGGCCTATAAATAAGTCAGTCAATGGAAACTGGCATGCCCTCAGAGGCCAGGGATGTGTCATTTCTAGCCCTCGTTGGGGAGAGTAGGGCAAGGGAGAAGTGGAAACGGGCGGTGACACTGGAAGGTTTGTACCAATGACAAGGAATAAGGTCCAGGGCTCTGCTGGGACCAGGTTCCGCAAAGCACAGACTCGATTCTTCAGAGGTTGCCACATCAAGCCCTCAGAGACACTTGTCGCCGGGAGAAAAGTGGTTGTGTCAACAAGTACTACGGAGGTGGACCGTGGCCTCTTAGGACACAAAAGCAAAGGGCTTGGGAGCCCAAGCACATCCCCAGCCATGGCACGGTCTCTCTAAGAGGCAAGACCTTGTCTCCCAAATGCGCTGGCTTTCTCTCCTCACCCCGCAGAGCCCCCCGGAGGGAGGAGGAAAGTCAGGAAATAGGCTCAGGGCAGCCGCCAAGAGCTACGGAAAAACTTCGCTGAGCACAGCTCCCTTCGCGGGCTGGACCAGCCAAAAGCAAGCACTGGGGACAACAGCAGTCCGGAACGGGCAGGAGGACAGGAGCGCTGGAGTGTCCAGGCTGACAAGCTCCCTTCCCAGCCCACTAACACCCCCTAAAGCACTTTTTGAAACTGCGACGCACAGAGTAGCCACTCCTCCTCGAGCGGAGGGCAAGTCCAGCTCACTCTCGCACCTGGGCACAGAGGTGGGCAGAGAGCCTGAAGGGGACAAATGGGGACAGTGGCTTCTCTTCCGCAGCGGAGCCAGCCAACACAGGTAACACGACCTCTCAGGCCAGCTCCTGGAGAGTGGACACTGCCGGGCTGGCGCGGGCGCAGTTCCGCGCTCCGCCAACTTCCCTGACCCCGGCGCCGCGGGCCCGGCCAGGTGCACTCTTGCCCGAGCCCCGCGAGTCCCAGCCCCTCGGCCGCCGCTTACCTGGCTCCCAGGAGCCGGCGGGGTGCGCATCCCCAGGCTTGCCGCGGGTTTCTCGGCTGCAGAGGGGCGAGAAGCCGGGCGCGGGTCCGCTGGACAGACAGGGACGCAGCCAGCAGCCCGAGAGCGCAGGGAACAATCCCCGGCTGCGCGCCACCGCTTGCTCAGTTCGGCACCAGTTGAAGGCGGCGGCCCCGCCCCCGCCCGCGCTCGTTGCCGGGAGACCCGCGTGGGCCGAAGGGGCTCTTTGTATCAAAGCTGCGGTGACATCACGAGGCGCCCGGGCTCCGGCTCGGGGACTCGAAGGGGCGGGGCCTCGCGCCGGGGGCGGGGCCGGAGGAGAGAGGAAGCGCAGCCTGGGAGCTCGACCCGTGGGGGCGGGGCCCAGGTAGCCCCGCCCACCCAAGGTAGGGGCAGGTGGCTGAGGCTGCGTCCACCAATAGCCGTGGGGCCACGGGGCGGGCCCAGGCAGCCGGGCGGGAGTGGGTGGTAGAGCTCGCTCCCGCCGGGTCCGAGCCCGCGCGGTGGTTACTGCAGCCCAGGGATTCCAGAAGTGTAAGCGCACGCCCCAACCCCGTTCCACGCCACTCTCATAGTTTGCTGTCACTGTTGTCACTGCTCTGCGAGATTCTGGCCAGCGGTCTCCAGCTCACGCTCCTGGACTGCAACTAAAACCTGCCAAATCTTACCCCTCACACACCACCACCATGTCCACCACCAGCCCGAGTCTGATGGCGCCTAAGTTGTTTATCCTGAACCCTACCCACAATTTCTCCCATCTTTTCTTGTAAAGCGAAAGCTATCTACGACCAGCTCAGGAGTGCAAGGAAACAAGCGGTAACCACCACAAAAGAATCAACCAAAAAAGAGAACTTTCTCCTGTTGTTAGGTGTGGTCGAGTCAGTGTCCGACTCATAGAGACCCTAGGTACAACAGGTGAAACAGTATTGTTACTGCTTCTGTGCTATTCATACAGTTTTCGGTGGCAGATTGTTTTTTGGGAGTGGGTTGCTGAGTCCTTCTCCCAAGCCTATGGCACCTGGTGCTCCGGGGCGGTGTCCCATCCAAGTACTACCCAGGCCAGACTCAGTTTAGCTTCCGAGATCTGACACGATCCGACCCCACAGTGGTAAGGCTGCAGGCAACAACCACCAAAGAATCAACCAGAAAGAGGACCCTTTTTCCTAGTAAACATAATTTACTGTGGAATACTAGTAAACAGAACTTACATCAGAAGTATGGCCTTCCAAACTCTTCACCATGCTCTGGATTAAAACAAGGTGAAAATGATGTGATGAATGCAAAGCAGCAAATATTGCAACTGTGCTTTCCCTTTGATTTGATGTTGCATTGTGTAACTTGGACAAGCACACCATCTTCCTGACTGGCTCCAGGCCACCTTTTTCCTGAGTCCTCACTCCTCAACAAGGTGGCACAAGTACTGTGGTATAAGGCAGGATCTGTTGGGCAGCTGTGTGCTTTGACCCAGCAAAATACACACACACAGCTTCTGTCTGCTTCTCTCTGGCTCTTTGCTCTCAACTTCCTTCTCCCCAGTGTCTCTCCTGCAAATAAATTCCCAGTGTCTCTTTATTTACTAGGGCAAAGCTGCCCACCAGGGCTCAGGTCTTTCCAAAAGGAACAACCTTAGAGGACACTTAACTGGTAAGGGGTGCAGGAGAGGGGAGGTGGGAGCTGTGGGAATGAGGTGGACACTACATCACCCTGGCCCCTGAATTTACCCCTTGTGGTTGGTTTCTGTACCGACCTCTGGATCTGTATGCAGAGGCCACAGACTGTTTCTCACCTGGATCTGTGTGCACAGTCCCTAACACACAGGAGCACTGTGGTATACCATAAGGAACCCTGGCTTTAGAGTAAGACAGCCCTGGGTTTGAATCCTATTTGCCAGCTGTTGGTCCTGAGACAAGTTCTGTTTCCTCTCTGAGACTCTATGTGCTTGGCTGTAAGAAAGAAATGGCACAGTCCACTTCCTGATTACCATATGCCCACACAGTGAGCACCCTGAATTTTACGCCCTCAGCAAAGGTGTGCCATGTAGATGAGCCCCCGCACTCTGACCCTGCCTGTCTTCCCAATTCCACCTCCAGGCCTCAGGTAAGGAACCCCTTGTGGGTTTTAGGGTGTGACTGAGACCAGGTGACCTACCCTGGTTTCTCATCTTTCCTTCCAAGTCTCACTTTGCCCCTAAGGATTACTGGGCTCCAGAAAGCAGGTCACACAGCAGGATTGCCCAGAACCAAAGATAAGCAGGACGGAAGGAGAAACTGCTTCTCTAGGTCCTCAGCCAGATCCGATGGGAGAAAGTCAGACCTGGCAACCCTGTTCCTAGCCCACCCAGGAGCTGAGAGACCTGGCTGTGGCTTTAAAAATGTTTTAAATGCTGGGCGCGGTGGCGCACGCCAGTAATCCCAACAGCTTGGGAAGAGGAGGCAGGAGGATCACAAGTTCAAGACCAGAGGCAGTCTGGTTTAGCAAGACCCTGTCTCAAAAAGTAAAAAAAAAAAAAAAAAAAATGGGCTGGGGGCACAGCTAAGTGGTCCAGCACTTGCAAAGCATGCAGGCAGGAGGCCCTGGGTTCAACCCCCAAAACCAAAAAAAAAAAAAAAAAAAAAAAAAGAAGAAGTTTTAAATCACTGGTCTAGTATACCCACACATGTTTTCTTCGATTTTTTTTTTCATGAATGACATTTTCAAGAGCTCTTTAGAGGGGGTGATACTAGTAGGTTCCTCTGTTTTCCCCACAGCCAGTGGCATTGGTGTTCGTCCTGAAAAGCAGAATGACAAAGAGGAAGGCTCAGATGCATTGAACATTCCTGAGTTTGAAGGCTGCCCGATTCTGTTTACCATAAAGAAGTCATTTAATGTTGTAGAGCCTCAGTTTCCACCTCTATAAAATGGAAACATGACATTTCCTCTTTCAGTTGTGAAGTTTAAAAGAACCAATAAGGTCAGTGTCGAGTACAATGCCTCTCCTGCTGCAGGCACTCAATCAATAGCAGCTCATTACTTTGGCACCAGCTACAAGCCTGTCTGAGCCAGTGGTTACATGCACGGGCGCCGGGGCCAAGGGCCAGGTCTTGGCCTCAACACTTTATAACTAAATGATCCCAGACAAGTTTAATTCCCAGTCCTTTGCCTCACCTGTAAACTGGAGATGATAGTAACATATAGTTTAGGATTCTTGGGAAGAACCAAATAATCAAAACCTATCAAATACTTAGAGCCTGGCACATAGGTACTCAATAAATAGTGTTGTGGTTAGGTGCCATCAAATTGGGTCCGACTCATAGTGACCCTATATACAACAGAATGAAACATTCCCCAACACTGTGCCATGCCTGGCACCATGTCAGTGCTTCTCTGCTATTCATAGGATTTTCAATGGCTGATTTTGGGATTGTTTCAGGAGTGGGCTGCCAGGTCCTTCTCCCATCTTTGGGGTGCAGGGGATTGAACCTATGGCCTCAGAGTGCACAGAGCAGCACTCTACCAACTGAGCTAAACCTCAGACCCAATAAATAGTTGTTGTTAGATGTTGTTAAGTCAGATCCAACTTGTAGTGACCCTCATAGAAATTTTGATGTCTGATTGTTTCAGGAGTGGATTGCCACATCCTTCTCCCATTGCTAATTACTTTTAGGACAAGACGCTGGAACAGAGGTGAGGCTTAGAAACTGAAGCAGCTTGTGGGAGAATTTAGGAGCCTGACTTTCATGAGAGGTTCTGCCACCTGCCAGCAGGGAAGCAGTGACATTGAGGGGGTGTGATGAGAGTGGTGATGGTCTAAAGTGTAGGAAGAGATGGAATGTGGGGACTGAAGACTCATGGCCAGGTCCCAGTGTCCCTGGTCAAATGGGGACTAAGAGTGAGTTAATAGGATATAAAGTACTGCCTCCTGAACATGGGGCTGGGATTTAGCTCAGTTGGTAGAGCACTGCTCTGCAGTCTCTGAGGTCCCAAGTTCGATTTCCAGCACCTCAAAAATGGGAGAAGGATGTGGCATCCCACTCCCAAGGCAATCCCGAAACAGTCAGCCATTGAAAACCCTATGAGGGTCGCTATGAGTTGGACACGACTTGATGGCACCTAACAAGTCCTGAACATAGCGCCCCGCCCCAAAGCTGGGGGTAATAGGGATCTTGAGTTAGCTTTCCCAGTCCCTTAGCACGACAATGTTTTAGAAGCTATGAAATCAAACTGTTTTAAGGTAGGAAGACGTAAACATCTCTTATACACATATTCTTCTCTTCCCCATTTTATGGATGGGAAGACTATGGCTCAGAGAAAGCTGGAAAAGTGCCCAAAGCCATATGACAAGGTGTCCAATGAGCAGGGACTGACAGTGACGCTCCGCACTGCCAGCACAGGGCCCTCCCCTTCCTGCTCTGGTTGGGATGCTTGACTCATGGGGGTAAGACAGGTAGGGGACAGGAGTGCAGGGAGCTGCCTTTTTCACCTTGCTTGCCCACCGTCCCAAGTCTCCTGATGGGTCTGACTTGCCTTTCAGGAGAAAGAACAATCCCATTAAAAACAGAAGCCCTCTTCCAGAGAATTCTTCCAGAAAAATGTATCCAAGAACAAATTTCAGGGTGCAAATCACTGATTAATTCTTTCTATGTCGTGAAACTGATTCTCCTGCTTTTGGTGTAAGGACACTGTATTCTCATGGTGCTGGATGCCAGAGTTGGAGAGAAGCAGAATGTCAACAGGCAGGAGTCCCATTCTCCAGGGAACGACGGCGTGGAAAACACACGTCACTTAGGTGGCCCCGGTGAGGGAAGAGAACAGTAAGTTTTCTCTGGAACATACACAACTACTCTAACTACTTTCCTTCTGGGGCTACCCCATAGCAGTTAGTTCAACATCAGACAGGGTAAAGAGGCAACATTTGTCACATTTGGGGCTGGATGGCAGGACTGGCTGAGCAGATGTGCTATCATGACCATTATAATGGAAGAAGAGCCCTTCTGGACGTTACCTGGTGTTAACATTAGCCGAGCAAGCGATGCAACCTAACATTAGCCAAGTGAAGAGAGAAGAGCTGATATAAATAGTATCAGAACTTGTTGTTGTTATTGTTGTTAGGTGCCGTTGAGTCGAGTCCGACTCATAGCGACCCTATGTACAGCAGATCGAAACACTTGCCGATTCTGTGCCAGGCAAACCATCTTATTTATGTTTAAGCCCATTGTTGCAGACACTCTGTCCATCCATCTGGTGGAGGGTTTTCCTCTTTTCCGTTGACCTGCCACTCTTCCAAACATGATGTCCTTCTCCAGGGATTGTTCTCTCCTGACTACATGTCCGAAATATGTAAGACGCAGT
>VMDO01006124.1:0-103683 GCA_007922755.1 Pedetes capensis | reverse complement strand
GAGAGCCACAGTATGACCTTGAGTATATCCCACCTGAGTTCAGAGACCACCTCAAAAATAGGTTTAATGCATTAGACACAAATGACAGGAGACCAGAAGAGTTGTGGCATGACATAAAAGATATCATTCAAGAAGGAAGCAAAAAGTTCTTTAAAAGACAAGGAAAAGAGAAAAGACCAAATTACATGTCAAAAGAGACACTGGACCTTGCCCTTGAATGTCAAGCAGCTAAAGCAAAAGGAAGACACGATGAAGTTAAGGTCCAAGTCTATAGGTTCCCTAAATTCTAAGTCTTGGCCTACTCGGAGCTCCAGATTCCATTCCCTTGCCTCAGACAATGGCCGGAATAATGAAGACTAGAAGATGAAAGTGATCCATGCACATGAGGGAGGCTCTCCCACACCTCAACCTTCTTATATTCTGGGTCACAAAATTATAGGGTTAGCGCTGTACTTCTGACCAGAGAAGAGATCAGTTTGCACATGGAGTGGCTCAGACCCAGGCTCAGGTAAGTGTGAGCTCAGAACATTAGAACTGGGTTCTCTTGGAAAGAGAAGCCAAAGCAGGAAAAGTAAGGGATGGGGCACCCATGAGGGGAGAAGGGGAGAGCTGTCTGCTAAACAATATCAACTGCCTCAGCCTCTGCAGGGCTGAAGGGCAAGGGATCTTAGAGTGTCTGTGGGGGCTCTAGACCAATTTTTTTTTCAGAATTGCAAATTTTGTCATTGTGTTCATTCAGACTCAGAATCAGCTCTCCTCACTCAGTCTCTCATTACCAAAGGTTACTTAGTGCAAAATGTGGAAGTGAACTTACTACTTCTAATGCAATCCCAAAAGCCACTATGAGGAATATGTGCTTTCGTTATTCCCACTTTACAAGTAGGTGGACAAGTTGAAGGCCACCCATCTAACTGGACAAGAAATGGCACTTCTGGGACTTTAGTTAGGACCTCTGAAGGCACAGCCTGTGAGGAGTGCATGCCCCTTACATGGCAGTAACTCAGAGTGATACAAATAGATAAGCACACTTGATCTACTAGTTGGGAAGTGCAAAGAAGAAAGAAAACATCACTGTCAACATTGCTTGTGTGGTTTGCATTTTACAATTCCTCTACACATTTTATTTTATTTAAAGAAATATTAAAAAGAAGCAGACAATCTGAGGTGGCTGACTGCAGGAGTGCTGTGTGTTGGCATCCAGGTCCCTACTGGGTTCTAGAATGATTGCAAGGGCACACGAAGGACCTGGTACCACTTAAGATTCCATATTTGGAGCCAACAGTGCCCCCTAGAGGAATAAAGGTTGTACTGCCGAGAAGGAGCTGCTCAGCTTCTGAGGTCTCTGCCGTTTCCTAGGATCCAGCTTTGGTGGCAGTTGAGGTAGACATGGTATTGTATTGCAGAAAAAATGGGCGAGGCACCTGGAAGGAACCACCAAAAAAACCAGAAAACATATGAGGCCATTGAGACCTAATTCATGCCAATAACATGGCAGATAGCACATAAGCTACTTGGACAAGTAGAAGCCAGAGATACATGAAGGGAAGGAGGGACTGTCCAAGGGCTGTCCTGGAACAAGGCTAGGAAATGTCCAGGTCAGTGGCTTTAAGACCAGAAAAGACCTGAGGTTCAGGCTCAGTTCCTTCAGTCATGGGAACTTAGTCACTACCTCTTTCATGCTCAGATCCACATTTGCAAATAGGGAACTGTTGGGAAAATTAAAGTAAAAGGACTTTGTCTTCATGTTTAGGTCTTATTGGTATTGTCAGTAGATAAGTCACAGCGTGGTTTCTAGGCCCTGCCCCTCTCTTTTCTCACTGACCATCAGGAACAGGGGTAGTTGGTTCCTATACTTGAAGATTCCTTATTTTAAGGTGCAGCAGTAGGAACGTATATGAGTACAAAGATCTCATTTCAGAAGAAATGAATGTCCTTTACCTGGGAAGCCAGACAGAAGCAGAGGGGTGACATCATAGATAAAGTACAGAAACAAGGCATGGATGCCTCTTTTTACCACCACTATTCAGTGTTCTTCTGAATGTCCTAGCCAGAACAATTAGGTAACAAAAACAAATAAAAGAGATACATATTGGAAAGGAAGAAATAATATGGTCTTTATTCACAGATGACTTGATTTTATTTTTAAAAGTCTCACATAATCTAAAAAAAATACTAAATTAAATAGAGACCAGAAAAAACAATAGAAAAGATCAGTGAAATTAAAATTATAGTTTTTGGAAACCTTTATAGTAACTAAGAAAAGAGAGAACTCAAATCATAAACAAAAGCATAGGTTTTATATTCATACCATAAAAATACCAAAAAATCATGACACAACTAAGAAGAATTATATCCCACCAAATGGAGTAAACTAAAAGAAACAGGAGAATTTCTAGAAACATTGAACCTGTCAAGAATGAATCACAAAGAAGTAAAAAGTTTGAAGACCAATAATGAGTGAGGAGATTTAATCAGTAACCAAAAATCGCTCAATAAAGAAAAGCCTAGGAACTGATGCTCACACTGGTAATTCTACTGAGTATTTAAAGAAGAATTAATGCTAATCATTTTCAAACTCCTTAAAAAACACCAAAAAAATAGGGAATACATCTCACTCATTGACACCAGAATCAGTCCAGCACTAAAGCCAGACAAAAACACTACAAGAAAAGAAACCAACAGCTCAATATCCTTGATTGATGCAAATTTCCTTAAAAACAAACATGCAAACAAAAAGAACAAATGTAAGAGTATAACAAAACGGTCATAAGCTATAATTGAGTGGGATTTATCCTTGGGTTTAAGGATGGTTCAACATATGCAAATCAATAAATATGATACAAAAATATACTACATTAACAGAAAGAATGGTTTAAAATTCACACAGTCATTTCAACAGATACAGAAAAAGCATTTGACAAAATCAATACTCTTTCATGATAAAAATGCTCAGCCATTAAGTATAGGAAGAATGTAGCTCAACAAAATAAAAGCCATTTGTGACAAACACACAGCTGATCTCATAATCAAATGTGAAAATCTTTTCCTCTAAGCTCAAGACCAAGGCAAAGATGTCCACTCACACCACTTCTATTCAAGATAATATTGGAAGTCCTACCCAGAGTTATGAGGCAGGAAGAAAAATAAAAGATATTTAAATTGGAAGGGAAGGAGTAAAATTATCTCTTTTGGTAAATGAACATACTCACATATGTACAAAGAGCTAAAGATTTTATTTTAAACAGCTGTTAGAATTAATAAATTCAGTAAAGTGGCAGGAAATAAAACCAACATACAAGATCAGTAGTGTTTGCATATATCAACAACAAACTATTTGAAAGGATAATTAAGAAAACAATTTCCTTTACATTAACAACAATAGCAACAAATAAAATCCTTAGGAATTAATCAAAATAATGAAAGGGAAATCTAAAATCAAAAAAATGAAGTGATATCCTATTTTCATGGATTGGAAGAATTAATATTGTCAAAATGTCTTTACTATCTAAAGTTATCTGCAGATTCAATGCGATCTCTACCAAAATTTTAAGGGAAGGGTGTTTTTTTGCAAACAGAAAAAAATTCTAAAATTCACATAGAACCACAAAAGACTTGGAGTACCCAAAGCAATCTTGAAAGAGTAGAACAAAGTTAGGATGTCATATTACCTCATTTTAAAAATACTGCAAAGCTATAGTAATCAAAACAGAATGATATTATCATAAAAACATACACATAGATCAATGAAACCAAATAGAGACCCTGGAAATAAATCCATGCATTTACAGACAATTGATCTTTGATAAGGAGACAAGGATGCCAGGAATAAACAATAGGGAAAGGACAGTCCCTTAAACATGTGGTGTTGGGAAGACTGGATGTCCATAAGTAGAAAAACAAAATTAGTCCATTATCTCACACCATATACAAAAATCAATTCAAAATGTATTAAATACCTGAAACTGTAAAACTCTTAGAAGAAGACATAGGTAAAAAGTTTCTTGACATTGGTCTGGACAAAAGATTTGGGGATATGAATCCAAAAGCACAATCAGAAATAAGTGAATGGGACTATAGCAAACTAAGAAGTTTCTGTGCAGCAAAAGAAGCAATCACCATGGTGAAGAGACAACTTATGGGAGGAGGGGGATATATTTTCAAATGCTACATCAGAATTAGTCAGCCTTTGGTTATTGTGACAAAATACCTGAGTTAATCAATTTAAAAGGGTGGGGGAAGGTTTATTTAGGTTTCAGAAGTTTCTGTGGTTGCTTGGACCTGTTGCTTTGGGCCTAGAATGGCATGGAATATCACAGTAGGAGTGTCTCAGGGGGAAGAGGACTGGTCACCTGTTTGTGAATGGGATACACAGGTGCCCCACAGACTCCAAGCTGCTTAGTGAAGCTGGATGTTTGCCAATGCTGTGCTCCTTAAACGAAAGCTCCCTGGCCACTCTCCTCTATTCACTGCAAATTTCAGCTCAGCCACCACTTCCTTAGATGAACCTACCCTGAAAATTGGTGCCTCCGCTCTGCCAGCTGCACCCACTCAGCACGGCATGCACGCCTCCACCTTGGGCTTACCTTGCAGTGTGTCTGTCCAGTGCTTCTCTCTTCCTCCATGGAAGGCAATTTCTCCTTCTCCATCCTGAGATGTTGAGGAAAGAGCTCAGGAGTGAACAATGAGCAAAATAAATACATATATACGCACATAAACACATAAATAAGTAAAGAAAGAAAGAAAGAATTCAAGCAGTAAGTTTTCTTCTCCTTTTACTATTTAAGTTTTATTTAATTTCTCCTTTTTTCTCTTTCCTGTTTGTCCATCTTAAAATTTTCTTTCACTTTTTATCTTTGCCCTACAGAGAAAGCAAGTCCCTCAGGCCCTGATACAGTGTGTGTTGTGCCAAAACCCACTAATCACAGCCTAAGAAGCCACAAGAAAACCACACTACAAATTCCAGTTGGAATTAAAACTCAACACTGCAAAACAAACCAATACCCCAGGGCACACTGTCAAGAGAAAGCTGCTTACTAAGAAGGCCCTCACATAAAAAAGGAAGAGAGCCAGCCCAACATACACACAAATCTCAACATAAAAATACAAGAAATAGGCCGGGCGCAGCGGCACACACCTGTAATCCCAGTGGCTTGGGAAGCGGAGGCAGGAGGATCGAAAGTTCGAGACCAGAGGCATTCTGCAAAACTTAACGAGACCCTGTCTCAAAAAGTAAAAAAATGGGCTGGGGGTGCAGCTCAATGGTCTAGCACTTGCAGAGCACGCAAGCGCAAGGCCCTGGGTTCAACCCACAGTACTGCAAATTAATTAATTAATTAATTAATTAATTAATTAATTAAATAAAATAGAATAGAATACAAGAAATAGGAAAAAAGGCAATGGGACACCTTCTAAATTTCATAACTGTCTAATGACTAATTCAAAAAAATATAGAAGTGGATGAAAAGCCACAAAGAATTCAAAAGGATGACATTTAAGAAGATCAGTGAATTCCAAGAGGATATAAATAAACAGATGAATGAATTAAGGAAGACTACCACAACAAAACCCCTTAACAATAAAAGAATAAGTAATCAAATCGAAAAATGGGCAAATGATCAGAACAGACACTTCTCAAAAGAAGAAATGCAATAGCCAATAAATATATGAAAAAAATGCTCAGTATCTTTAGCCATCAGGGAACTGCAAATGAAAACTACATTGAGCTCTCATCTTACCCCAGTCAGAATGGCTATATCTAAGAAATAAAACAAAACGAAAACACTCAGGAGGCTGAGGCAGGAGGATCATGAGTTTGAAGCCAACTAAGACTACATAGTGAAACCCTGTGTCAAAAAAGAAAAATGCTGGCGAGGCTGTGGACAAAAATGAATCCTTATATACTATTCCTGGGAATGTTAATTAGTATAGACACTTTGGAAAACAGTATGGAGGCTTTTCAAAACCACTAAAAATAGAAAAAGTTGCTATACCACTCCTGGGTATTTATTCAAAAGAAATAAAATCAGCATACAAAAGAGATATTTGCATACACATATTTAGTGGAACACTATTCACAATAACCAAGATATGGAATCAGCTCAAGTGCTCATCAGTAGATAAATGCATAAAGAAAATGTGATATGTATATATATATATATATATATATATATATATATATATATATATATAATGGAGTATTATCCATAAAGAAGAACCAAGTCTTGTCAATTGTAGAAAAGTGGCTGGAACTGGAGGACATCATGTTTAATAAAATAAGTCAGATATGGAAAGACAAGTATCACATGTTTTTTCTCATATGTGGAGATAAAACAAAAAGACCTGATAGTACAAGAGGGACTATTAGGGAAGGGGACCAGGTGAGAAGGAGAGAAAGGAGAAGGAAAGAAGGTATTAAGAAGAGTAGAAGAGAGGGTAGATATGATCAAAGCACAATATATGCATGTATGAAAATATCACAGTACAATTGATACAAATTAATTTGTACAATTAATATGCATTAATGACTATAATTTTTTTTAAAGTTCATGGGAGGAGAAAGAAACATCAAGGGTCTTAATAGCAACTACTACTGATTATTTGTGTCTTGGAATTAACTTGACCAACTGGGTATATGGCCACTTCCATTTATTAGCAATGACTTTGGGCAAATCCCTCACTTCTCAGTGTCTTTCTTGGTTCTCAAATGATGAAATATCCAAGCCCCAAAGGCATCACAAATTTGAAGCTGCAATCAAATGAAATTAAGGATGTGAACACACTTTCACATCTGTGGTCTACTCTTCCAATAGGCTATTATTACAAGTTTCTGAATCACCATAAACCCTAAATCCTTCACTTTATTAAGAAGGAATTAAAATCCAGGCCTCAGAGACTTATCCAATGTCACACAGTGAGGCAGGCTTAGAATCTTCTCAAACCTGAGGCCCCAGCTTTTCCCAACATCTCAGTGTCCTCAGCACACTTCAATTTAACTTTGGGATAGGATTATTTTCTTTAATGGGGTCTTTCAACATTTTTTCCTCCCTCAAACTGGAAAATAACTTTTTAAGTACCCAGGATCTTTGTTGATTGAAACCTAACTGTGTATGCCTACACTATGTCCATAGTGCCTTGTTTATGTGGGTATTTATTGTACCAAGTTGTTGTTGTTGTTGTTGTTAGGCACCATGGAATCAATGTCTGACTCATAGTGACCCTATATACAACAGGTGAAGCACTATCATCAGTACTTCTCTGCTATTCATAGGGTTTTCAATGGCTAATTGTTTTTTGGAAGTGGGTTGCTGGCTTCTTCTCCCAAGCCTACAGCACCTGGTGTTCCTAGGCAGTCTCCCATCCATGTACCACCTAGGCCTGACCCTGTTTGGCTTCCAAGATCTGACGTGATCAGAAGCCACAGTAGTACTTTTGCAGGCTTAGTGTACTAAGAGGCACATGTTAACACAGAAATCTCTTTAAAGTTTCTATTCCAACCAGATGCTCACAGAAGTAGAAAGTGGATTATCTTTTAAGGATGACCTGGCAGCCCATTCCCAATACAATCCTGAAACAATCTACCATTGAAAACCCTATGGGTAGCAGAAAAGCATTGACATAGTGCTGGGCATGGCATAATGTCAGGTAGTGTTTCATTCTGTTGTACATAGGGTCGCTATGAGTCAGATCCAACTTGTTGGCACCTAACAACAATTCTCAGGGATTAAGTTACTGTGGCAACAGGGCTCTACTGCCTTGGATCACGAAGTGTTCCTCTGTGAGGCCTTCCACAGGCCAATTGCTCCAAAAAATCATGCTGCTTAATTTATGCAAAGGAGTAGAAAGGTTCCATACAACAAAATGCCAGGGGAAGAAACTCAAAACTGAGTTTTCCAGAAGACTAGATTTAAATATTGTTAGAATATTGTATTACTTCGCTGCTCAGAGTGTTTTTGCAAATCAAGTTGGTGGTGGCTTTCACGCTCCATTGAAGAGGATGTGTGGCATTTCATCAGAGCTGAAGCAGAGGAGTTGGATAAAGAGATTAGAAGCATTTCTCTGCCCAAGCAATGTGGCTAGATTCACAGTTTTGGTTCAGATGTGTCCCAGAATTTTATCCAACCATGGCATTCCTTGGAGCTGAAAATCAAGCTGTCAAAATGTCTTTTCCAAGCATCTGCTGTATCTAGTCCTGTGTCAAAGGATGACAGTAACATTGTCATTGTCTCCACTCACTTGCTTTCTTGTGGGGGTCACCCTGCTTGGTACTTTGCACACATTTGTTTATATTATAACCATTCTTTGAAACAAGTATTACTATTCTTATCATCTTATACATAAGGAAAGTTAGCATCTCCTAAACCAAACAACTTTCAGTTGTACAATAAGCAGTCCTTTGTACTTGGCTTTTTTAAAATTTTTACTTAAAATGTTACAGCATGCTTTCAATGTTTCAATGCTTTATAGCTTTCAATGTTATAGCATGCACCAGTACTTTACTCCTTCTAAGTGTGAAATAATATTTTATCATATGAATGTATTCTATTTTAAAAATCCATTCATCAGTTGATGAACATTTGGGTTGTTTTTACTTCTTGGATTTATGAATAATCGTGCTATGAAAATTCACATTCAGTTTTAATGTGGACAGGACATTTTCTGAAAATTTCTCTTGAATGTATCCCTAAGAATGGAACCACTGGGTCACATGGTAATCCCGTGTTTAACATCTATGCTTAACATTTTGAGGAACTTTCAAACTCTTTTCCAAAGTTGTTACAGTATTTTAAAATCTCAATAGTGATATATTCGGGCTAAAAATTCTCTGCATATTTGCTAACATTTGGTTTTGTCTGTTTTTTAATATAATAACTATCCTATGGATATGAACTGATATCTCATTATAATTTTGAATTACATGTTCCTAACAGCTAATATTGAACTTTTTTCGAATACTTATTAGTCATTTGTGTATCTTCTTTGGAGAAAATGCCTATTCAAATTATTTGCCCACTTTTAATTGGGTAAGTTGTCCTTTTTATTGTTGAGCTTAATAGTTCTTTAGATTCAGGTCTTATGCCATATAAAAGATTTGCAAATATTTTCTCACATTCTGTAGGCAAACCCACAGAGACAGAACATACTAGTGATTTTCAGGGGTAGAAGTGAATGGAGAGTGACTGCTAATGGGTATAGAGTTTCTTTTTGTAGTGATGAAAACATTCTAAGATTAATGATGAAGGTTTTGTAACTCCGCAAATATACAAAAAACTTGAATTATATAATTTAAGGTGGTGAATTTTGAGGTATATGACTTATACATCCATAAGAGAAAAGACTGAGGTTGTCTAAGGTTCTACTTGTTTTACTTGGTTCTACCATCAACACCCTCAGAAGCAGCAGTCAAGAAATCAAAACATGCCTTGCACTGGAAAAAGCTGTTGCAAAAGATCATTTTAAAGCACTGAAAATAAAGATGTCACATTGAACACAAGGTATGCCTGACTTATGCCATAATATTTTCAGTCTCATCATATGGTTATGAAAGCTGGACATTGAATAAGGGAGATAGGAGAAGAATTGATACTTTTGAATTATGGTGCTAGAGACAAATACTGAACATACTATGGACTGCCAAAAGAATCAATAGTTCTGTCCTAGAAGAAGTACAACCAGAGTGCTCCTTGGAAGCAAGGATGGCTACACTGTGACTTAATGTATTTTGGACATGTTGTCAGGAGGGACCAATCCCTGGAGAAGGACCTTATGTTTGGAAGAGTGGCAGGTCAGCAAAGAAAAAAAAAAAAAAAGGGAAGACCCTCAATTAGATGGATTGACACAGTGTCTGCAGCAATGGTTTTAAATATAAACACCCATTTTATGAGGTCAACAACACCCCAAGATTAAAGCCAAAAGAAAAAAACAGGAAAAGAAAACTATAGGTCAATATTGCAGATGAATATAACACATGTGGAAATCCTCCATAAAATACTAGTAAACTGAATTCAATAGTACAGTGAAAGTTCACACACCACTATCAGCTGGGTTTTATCCCTGGGATTCAAAGATGGTTCAACATATAAAAATCAATTGATATGGTACATCATATCAACAGAACTAAAGACAAAATTCACATGATTATAGAAGCAGAAAGCCATTGGGAAATTCAAAACCCTTTTGTGATAAGATCTCTCAGCAATGTATATGTAGAAAGAACTTACTTCAACATGATGAAGGCATATACAAAAAACCCACCACTAGCATCATAATCAAGAGAAAAATAACTGAAAGCTGTTCCTCTAAGATCCATAACAAGGCAAGGATATCCACTCCTGCCACTGCCATTAGACATAGTAACTGGAAGTCCTAGCCAGAACAATCAGACAAGAAAAAGAAATGAAATGTATTCAAATTAGAAGGGATGAAGTAAAAGTATCTCTATTGGCAGATGAATATGGATCATGTATATAGAAAACTTTAAAGACTTCACACACACACACACACACACACACACACACACCTGTTAGAACTAATACTAATAAATGAATTCAGTAAAGTTTCAGGATACAAAATCAACATATAACATTAGTAGTGTTTCTGTACATCAACAATAAACTATGTGAAAAGGAAATTAAGAAAACAATGCTCTTTCCGTTAACAACAAAAACAACAGCAAATCCTTAGGAACTGGGTTGGAAATGTAGCTCAGTGGTATAGCACTTACCTAGCATACACAAGATCCTGAGTTTGATCCCCAGTACTGAAAACAAACAAATACACAAAGAACAACCCTTAGAAATTAACTTAAAAAGATGAAAGGCCTGCATACTAAACATTATAAAACATTGAAGAAGTGTATCTAAAAAGACATGAAAAAGTGGATGTTGTTGTTGTTGTTAGGTGCTGTCGAGTCGGTATCCGACTCATAGCGACCCTCATAGGGTTTTCAATGGCTGACTGCTTCGGGATTGCCTTGGAAGTGGATTGCCAGGTCCTTCTCCCATTTTTGTGGTGCTGGGAATTGAACTCAGGACCTCAGACACTGCAGTGCAGCGCTGTACCAACTGAGCTAAATCCCAGGCCGAAAAAGTGGATAGTAATCTCATATTCTCGATTGGAAGAATAAGTATTGTCAAAATGCCCTTACCATCCAAAACTATCAATAGATTCATGCAATCCCTACCAAAATTCTAAAGTTGCTTTTTCCAAAAATAGAAAATTAATCCAAAAACTTATATGGAATCACAAAGGATTTTGAATAGCCAGTCAATCTTGAGCAAGTAGAACAATCCCAGAAGAAGTATCATTCTGATTTCAGAATATACTACAAAGGAAAATGTGAGAAACAATCATAGTGTAGAGATCTGAATATGGTATTCTGGATGAGATTCTAGAACAGAAAAATAACAGTAGGTAAAACTAAGGAAATGTGGATAAAATATAGATTTTAGTTAATAATAATGTATCAATACTAATATAAGATGGTAATAATAGAGGAAGTGGGGTGCTTTAATTCTGTAAACATAAAACCATTCTAGGATTTAAAATTTATTTTTTAAACAATTCTATGGTCTCCTAGATGGATGCTTGGACATCAGAACTCTCTTCCAACATGGCCCAAGATAATTCTTCAAACACATCTGTGCCAACAAATCACAAGCACAATCACACCAAATTTACAGAAGAGCAAATGAAAATCCTCATTGACATATTCAACTGAAAACCTTACCTAGCTTATGTTACCAAATGAAAACTTGCTTTGGAAAGCAAACACTGAAGAGTCAAGAGTAGGAGTTGAAGAGCTAGGCAACAATTCCAGTAAAGATCAGAATTTAAGGAGGCTTTAGAATCAAGCCAAGTCCATGAATGAGATCACCTCCAAAAAAAGATTCAAAGCAGAGAAGCCAGGTACTGTCATTCCTACTACAGTTCCTCCCAGTCACACACACTCATCAAGGCATTTATGAACCACCCTTATCTCAGGGTTGAATTCTGAGAACAACTTGCTACAGAAATTGGCATTCCTGAACCAAGAGTCCAAACTTGCTTTCAAAAATGAAGATCTAAATACCATGCCAGAGAAAAAGAGAACATGATGAGTCCTTAGAACAAAATCAGGGGCAAGATCTCTGACATAAGTGTTGAACGTATGTTGTTGTTAGGTTCCATGGAGTCAGGTCCGACTCATAGTGACCCTCTGTACAACAGAACTGAACATTCCCCAACACTGTGCCATGCCTAGCACTATTGTCAGTGCTTCTCTGCTATTCATAGGGTTTTCAATGGCAGAATGTTTTGGGAGGGGATTGCCAGGTCCTTCTCCCTAGCCTGCAGCACCTGGTATTCCTAGCTGGCCTACCATCCAAGAACTAACCAGGCAAACCCTGCTTAGCTTCTGAGATTAGGCAGGATGGGATGCTAGGGGGTGCTGTGGCTTCAGAGGTTGAAGACGCAGAAGGCACATAAAACAGCACCAACTTCACCAGCAAGTCTCATATCTCTGAAGCTCCTGCGTGGTGGACATGGAGACAAATTCAATACATTTGATATCCTCAACCTGGGGCATAAATCTCTCACAGTCTTCCTGGGAATTTACCCTTCTGCTGAGACTGCAAGCTAAGCCTAGTGGAGGTGATAAAAGATAATAAGCAGGACCTCAGGAAGCAGAGACAAGTACAAAAATGCACCTCACAGCTCTATTGATCCAGCCTGGCTTCAAACTTCAGCAGACCTTGAGATATGAAAATAAACTTAGCAATAATCATGTTTCAGTTATCAAAGTAATGATTAATTCAAGGGAAAA
Source organism: Pedetes capensis (assembly GCA_007922755.1). Taxonomy (NCBI): domain Eukaryota; kingdom Metazoa; phylum Chordata; class Mammalia; order Rodentia; family Pedetidae; genus Pedetes; species Pedetes capensis. The sequence goes on along the minus strand of VMDO01006124.1, from coordinate 90,884 downwards.
CCATCAATTGATGTCAAAATCTTCAAGTGAAAAGTTGGTAAAGAGCAAGATATACACATTATTTCAAATAATCTACTTATATATACTGTTTTTTATTGATACATCATAAAAATTATACAAATTTATGGGATGCCATGTGATATTTCAATACACGTATAAATTATGTAATGTTCAAATCAAGATAAGTGTATTTATGTCTTCAAACATTTATCATTTCTTCATGGTTAAAATAGTCAATATCCTTCTAGTTTTTTGAAATATATAGAAAATTTTTGTCTCTAATCGCTCTACTATGCAATAGAATATCAGAACTTATTTCTCCTATTTAATCGTAATATTCATTAACTAACCCTTCCATATCCTTCTCTTCCTTCTACTCTCCCCAGCCTTTGGTAAACACTATTCTACGCTCATCTTCTATGAGGTCAACTTTTTTAGATTCCACATATGAGTGTCATCATGTAGTATTTGTCTTCCTGTGCCTGGATTATTTCACTTAACATAATGACCTTTAGTCCCATCCACATTATTGCAAGGATTTCATCATTTTTATGGATAAATAGTATTCCAGTGTGTGTGTGTGTGTGTGTGTGTGTGTGTGTGTGTGGGTGGGTGTACACAGACACACATATCACATTTTTTAAATCCACCCATCAGTTGACAAGCATGTAGGTTGATTTTATTTCTTGGCTATTGGGAATAGTGCTGCCATAAACACAGAAGTACAGCTGTCTTTTCAACATAATTATTCGATTTTCCTTGGATATAAACCCACTAGTGAGATTGCTGATTTATGTGGTAGTTCTATGTTTATTTTAAAAAGAAATCTCCATACTGTTTTCCATAATGACTAATTTATATTCATACAACAGTGTGTAAATGTTCTCTTTTTTCCACATCCTCGTCAGCACTTGTTATTTTTTATCTTTTTCATAGTACCCATTCTAATTGGAGTGAAATTATTATTTCATTGTGGTTTATATTTCCATAATAATTGGTGATATTGAACATTTTTTCATATGCTTATTGGCTATTGTATGTCTTCTTTTGAAAACTGTCAGGTCTGTCACCTATTTTTAATTGGATTGTTCTTGTTTTTTGCTATTGAATTACTTGAGCTCCTTGTATGTTCTGAATATTCATGCAATCTGTAGTGATTCTATATGTCATTGGGTTATCTTACAAAGAAATCAAGAAAGGAATCCCATTTAATAACCACGAAAAATACAAAACATCTAGCAATAGATTTTTGATCCAATCTCCTTACTTATTATCAATCTGTTTATGTTTTATTCATGCATCAGTCTTGGTAGGTCTCTGAGAATTCCCTACTTCTTAAAGGTTAACTAATTTCTTGGTGTATACTATGTATTCTGGAATCTAGTTTGCACTCTTTCCACAGCTTTAAAGGGCTACAAAATCAGATGCAGATTAGAATCTTGTGTGGATTGGAATCACCAGAGAGACCTCTGCCCTCTTTACCACAGCAAATTCAACCTGCACATGATTCTAACCTGCATCTGATTTAGTAGTCCTCTAAAACTGTTGAAAGGATGGGGATCAGATTCCAGAATATGTGGTAATTGTTCATAATAGTCCCTAATGATCCCCTTTATTTTTATGGCATCAGTTGTAATGTCTCTGCTTTCATTTATAATCTTATCTTATCTGAATCTTCTTTCCTTTTTTGTTAGTTAAGGCAGCTAAAAGTTTATAAATTTTGTTTCATTTTTCAAAAAACCAACTCTTAGTTTAATTGATATTTTCTACTATTTTTCCAGGCTGCACTTAATTTATTTTTGTTCTAATCACTAGCATTTCTTTCCTTCTACTAACTTTTGGCTCAGTTTGTTCTTATTTCTCTAGTTCTTTGAGATGTAAAATTAGGTTGTTTATTTGAGATCTTTCTTTTTTTTTTTTTTTTATTCTGGGGGTTGGACCCAGGGCCTCACTTGCATGCTCTGCAAGTGCTGGACCACTGAGCTGCACCCTCAGCCCAATTTTTTACTTTTTGAGACAGGGTCTCACTAAGTTATGCAGACTGCCTCTGGTCTTGAACCTGCGATCTTCCTGCCTCCACCTCCTGAACCACTGGGATTACAGGCATGCACCACTGTGCCTGGCTCAGATCTTTCTCCTTTTTTAATGTGAGTATTTATCACTATGAACTTCCCTTTTATTGCTGCTTTTGTTGCATTCCATAAATTTTGATATGTTTTGTATGTTTTGTTTTCATTTTAATTTTTCTTAAAATATGTACTGTTTTACCCTTTTAATTTTTCTTTGATCCATTGATATTTAGGAATATGTTGTTTAACTTCCACATTTTTGTGAATTTTCCAATTTTCCTTCTGTTATTAATTTGTAGTTCATACCATTGTGGTGAGATAAAATAGTTGATAAGCTTTAAGACTTATTAAACTGGTCAAGACATTATTTTTTGTTGGACCTAACATGTGTTCTATCCTAGGAAATGTTGTGTGTGGCTTGAGAAGAATATATATTCATCTGCTGTTGAGTAGACTATTGTGTATATGTCCATTATGCCTATTTGATCTATAGTGTGACTCAAATCTTCTGCTTCCTCATTGTTTTTCTATCTGGATATTATATAAATTATTGAAAGTAGGTCCTTTAAAGAAATCTTTCCTCTGTATCATAAAATAGACAGAAATGACTATCATGATGTAAAAGTTGGTACTCATAGTTTCCTAGAGGCAGAAGGCTCCAGAGTGTTAGGGCTTTCTCTAGTTGTTTAATACCTGGAAGTGGGGTAATTGGAGTAGGGAAATAGTGTCTTAGCATTTGAGAGCTCAATATATCATGTGGTTGGAGGATATGGCTTTAGATTAGTTTATGGATATAGAAAAGAGTACTTGAAGTCTTTAGGAATTGGCTAGCCTTGAGAAGGGAAGTGACTCTTAGATCAGCAATGCCCCAGATGTCAGAACATCAGAAAACAGAGAAAACAAAAATGCGTTATTAATACACATCTGTTGGCACTAAAATGACCTCCTCTTTTTAAAAATTCATAACGCTGGCCAGGTATGGTGGTGTACATCTGTAATCCCAGCACTTGGGAGGCTGAAGTAGAAGGATCAATCCAAGTTTGAGGCCAGTCTGGTCTACATAGTGAGGTCCAGGACAGCCCAGGCTACATGACAAACCCTGTCTCAAGAAAGAAAAAAAAAATCTTGATATTGGTATTTGGGCCATCTGTCTTGTTTCCTTTCATTATTCTTGCTAGGGGTTTATCAATTTAATTACTATTTTCAAAGAGCCAACATTTGCCTGTGCACTGATACTTCCTCGACTTTTTATGGCATAATTGATGTGTGCTTGGATTCCTTCGGGCTGAGTTTAAACTCCAGCATTAGTGAGGAGTAATGAGTTACTTACACTGGATGCCACTAGATATAAGACTTTACTGTGGTTCCTATGTGGCCCTGACAAGCAAAGACAACCACTTTATGCTCCTTTTCTCACAGACACACAGAATCTGAAGAAATCTGTTCCTGGCCAGTGTCTTCAAAGAGTGTCCTTTGGGGTCGTACTTGCATCAGGACCTGAGGACCTTGTGGAACATTCAGATTCTAGATCTCTTCCACAGACCTACCAAATCAAACAGATACCCAGTAATATGCATTTTTGAAGAACACCTCAGTGAATATTTTACATAATAGAAGCTTTGAGCATTTAAAAAGTTCTTAATAACTGGTCTAATGGAAAAAGACTTTGACAACACTGTTGGAGTTGCCTTGCCAAAATGGGAAGTATACAATTTGGCCACATAATAGGATGCACATAAGTGCATGCAGAAATCCAATTGTTAGTAACTACATGATGATTCTTTTGAATCTCTTGCCAATCTTCCAACCTTGGCCCCCTTGCTGATCTCAACATTCCTATAGTGCTTGATAGACATCTTACTTCTCAAGTTCAAATGACTGAAGCTTTACAGACAGTAATCAGAAAGTTAAGGCTGCCAGATTGGCTTCAAGCTTCCCAATCAAGAGTCCCATTCAATCCCCAGAAGCAATTGATGACAAGGATGCATAATCAGACTTGAGTTGTACTGGCCTCCATCAATTACCCAAATGGAGGGTGAGATTTCCTTTGGACAAGACTGGCTTCAAATTCTGCTGCAGCCATTTACCGTTGACTCATAAATCAGAGGGTGAAGCCAAAAAGAATTTTAAAATTGGATGGAGTTGTGATTCTATCCAACAGTAATTTTTATGAAACCTCATTCCTGCCTGGTAATTATTAGGCTAGGACAATTAATTTCTTGCTTTGGATTAAAACCCATTCAGTGCTAAATAGATAATATTTTAGTGTGGCAAGATGAATTGCACTTCATTTTACCTGTGTAGAGTTATCAGCAGATGGGAAATTATAGGCCGAACGAAAACAGCTCACTAAAAATAGCCCAAGCAAAATTAGTTCCCAAACAGTCTTTAGTTTATTTGTTAAAGTATGTTTTATTGCCCTTAGAGATTTGGAGTTCCTATAATCCTTACAACAGAACAGTTTCAGCTAGTGAGAGCACAGAAATAGGTAAAACAGGCAATCCCAGCTACAGAAAACTCAGAATGTAGAAAACTCAGACTTGCAAACCTCACAAACAAGAGGATAGTTACTCATTGCAAAGACAGCTGGGCTTTCTCCCCAGCTCCTCATCCCACTTGATGGATTCACTAAGCCACTTTCCTGCTAGATTTTATAATAGTGCATTCAGGAGGATCTTAACGACTCCCTTGTATCACCGCTTCATATCCTGTAACCCTCCTCATGCTAAAGCTAGTAATAGCAGCAACAACGTTCATTGAGCCCTTAGTAGTTACCAAATAGCATTTTCTGTGCTTCTAAACATTAATTTCTTTCATCCTTACAATAACTCTTTGAAGCAGTCACTATTAGCATCTGCATTTTACTGAGGGTAAACTGAGACATAAAATAGCTAAGTAACTTTCCCAGGATCACTTTATCCTTTACCTATTGCTGTGTAGCAAGCCATCTCAAACCTTGTGAATTGGAACATTATCATTTACTTGGCTCATGATTCTGTGGATAGGCTATTTATTTGAGCTGCTTTCAGATGAGTGGGTCTGGTCTTGGATGAGCTCTTTCTAGCATGTTGTAGTCAGATGCACATCAGACTTGCTGTGTTCACTGGGCTTTTCCACATGTCTGGGAGCCTTACTGGTACAACTAGGCTGCCTCATCTTTGTTCCTAATACAAGGCTAATACAAGCTTATTCACATGGCTACTAGATAGAGTTCCAAAAGAGGAAACTGAAGAATGCAGGACATCTTGAGCTATAGGCTAGAACTGGCACAGCATCAAAATTCTGTCCCATTCTTATGCCCATAGCATATCACGGGCTAGCCCGGCTTCTAGCAGTAGAAAATTAGATTCTTCCTCTTAATGGCAAGAGCTGCCAAGTTACATTGCAAGGGCTGAAAATATAATGAAGTATGGAGAATTGAGACCATTTTTATTGCCATCATTCTACCTGTTACATATTTGGTCAATTGTAGTGCCAACATTCACACTTCCATCCTCTGACCACATAACCAGCAGCCTGATCACTTTGCCACACTGTCTTCAAAACAATGATTTCTCTTCTTTCTGTAACCATATATTAGTTTTAATATTTGAACAGTCTCTACCATAGTTAACCTGCTTGTGTTTCTCTAGGTAGTGAGATCTGCCTGGTTTTGCCCTTCACCCCAATGTCATTCTGCGTTTGAACCTTGCTGGACTCTGCTTAAAGGTCCTACTCAGAGATGCTAATCTTTTTGCCAAGAGATATGTCCTGTGATAGCCCAGAATTCCCACTCTGCCCAGGCTGCTCATCTCCACATATGATGAAATTCTTTGCATATGCTGCTCCATCACCTCCTAGCACCTCCACTATTTGCCCAGCACTTCCAGGTATTTGTTCACTTGTCCACAGATTCAGCCTTGTCCACCACAGAGCACCCTGCCTGATCTTTACTTTGAAATATATATTGCAACATTTTTCTAACTGGCAAGAAGAAGAGGGCTATATGGTAATTCCTAAAGTCCAATATAATAAAATTCTGAATGCATCTATTTCATTAAGAGCCACTGTTAAATACGGATTCAACTCAATATTTTTCTCTTCTGTTTGGAGTGTTCCACACGTGTCTGTCAGCTTGTCATGCTGTTGAGGCTTGCATGTTTCTGTGGTGCTGAAAGCTATGCCACTAGTATTTCAGATACCAGCAGGGCCATCCATGGTGGACAGGTTTCAGCTGAGCTTCCAGACTAAGACAGACTAGGGAGAAGAACTTGACAGCCCATGAGCTGAACAGCCCATGTCCTGAAACAATGAGCCATTGAAAACCTTATGAATAGCAGAGAAGCACTGTCAAATATAGTGCCAGAAAATGGGCTCCCTATGCTAGAAGACACAACTGAGGAAGAGTTGCTTCCTCTAAGTAGAGTTGATCTTCATGATGGGAATGGTGTAAAGCCCCAGAGACTTCCTTTTGTTGGTGTGGCATTATGGAATCAAAAAAAGTTTACAGAAAAAAGGGTTGTCATGATCCCACTGGTACTTTGCAGACCAGCCCCAGCCAGGCCTCAAGGCCCTTTGATAAGGGAAACTATGTCACAGAGAAGGTCATACATGATAAACTAACCAGAGAGCTGATGACTGGAATTCCTGTGAGTAAGGCTGACTTCTGAGAAATGAAAAATTACTCTCCCCTCCCCTTAACTGCTAATTCTTGCTTCTGTAGCCTTGCTTCTCCGCCCCTACCCTATAAAGCCCCTAAGCACTGTGAGTCAGATGCTGCTTTCTGAAAGTCCACTCCCGGGACTGAAAGTAGCCGGCTGGCCAGTCTAAATAAACTTTTCTGCTCCCTATCCGTTTGTGTCTTGGAGTATTTTTTCTGGGGTCAAACTGCTGGGTACAACAGCATGACTCAAAATGAAAAGAAACATAGTGGTGGTAACAATGGACTCAGATGTATGGCACAGTGTTGGGTAGTATTTCATTCTGTTGTACAGAGGGTCGCTATGAGTCGGGCTTGACTTAAAAGTGCCTAACAACAACATTTGGAGTGGGTCCTATCTGCCCAATACCTGACCCTAATTACTCCTCCTTCTACACTACACCAGTACTGCCTCTAGATTCTTCCAGAAACCTACTGGGACTAAGAATCACATGGGTATAGCTGCTGGACAGGCTGGGATTTAGCTCAGTGGGTAGAACGCTGCGCTGCAGTCTCTGAGGCCCTGAGTTCAATTCCCAGCACCGCAAAAATGGGAGAAGGGCCTGGCAATCCACTCCCAAGGCAATCCCAAAGCAGTCAGCCATTGAAAACCCTATGAGGGTCGCTATGAGTCAGCATAGCGACTTGACAGCACCTAACAACAACATGGCTGCTGGACAAGGGATGCCACTATCCTGAGATAGTATTATCACAACAGATATATATATATATATATATATATATATATATATATATATATATATATATTTGTTACTTGGTGTATTTGACTTTTAGTTTTGGAAATTTTCAGCAGCAAAATGTTAGAGACATTAAAACAGAGAAGAGTCATGGTAGGACAAAGCACTTCAAGGTGTATTGCCATCTGTGACAACTATTTCCCTGTTCAGCACCCCAGTTTCCTCATCTGCACAGTGAGATTATTAGATTAGATAATGGCTCAAGTTCTAGCCATTTTTGACATTTTCTGATTCTAAGTGTTTTTTCAGCACCTACTCTATACATGGACTGGGATTTAGCTCAGTGGTGGAGCAACATTCTGCAGTCTCTGAGGTCCCAGATTCAGTCCCAGAAGGAACTGTCAATCCACTCCCTAAGCAATCTCAAAATAATCAGCCATTGAAAATACTATGACAGTCGCTATGAGTTGGACATGACTCTATGGCACCTAACAACAACAACGACTACAAACATGTTTGTTTTAGGTGCCGGTTGAGTCGGGTCTGTCCTACAGTGACCTTCAAAGGTTTTTGATGGCTGATTGTTTTGGGATTGCTATGGGAGTGTGCTGCCACATCCCTTCTCCCATTTTTGCAGTGCTGGGTATCAAACCTAACTCCAGAAAGTGCAGAGCAGCACTCTATCAACTGAGCTAAACCCCAGCCCTAAGAAATGAGTAGTATGGTTAAAATCAAAGCAGTTGCTAGATTCTCATTTTCCATATGTTGTTGTTGTTAGGTGCTGTTGGGTTGAGTCCAACTCATAACAACCCTATGTACAACTGAACCAAACACTAACTGATATTTGACAGTGTCTCTCTGCTATTCGTAGGGTTTTCAACGGTTAATTGTTTCAGGAGTAGGCTGCTGGGTCCTTCTCCCTAGTCTGCCTTAGTCTGGAAGCTCAGCTGAAACCTGTCCACCATGGATGGCCCTGCTGGTACTAGTGGCATAGCTTTCAGCATCACAGCAACATGCAAGCCCCCACAGCACAAGCTGACAAACAGGGGAGGGTTTTCATATGTACTTTCATAAAATTAATCTACTTAGAGTTGAGCTGTCTTGTTGGTTTTCCAATTCTACCTTCTCATTCAAAACTGTTAATTACTTTTCAAGGAAATCATAACATTTCATCCATGTATGCACACTGACCTAGGACCTAGAAATATCTATAGCATCAATCAAAGGTATAATTCCAAATATGTGTGTCAGGAAACCTCCTCAATTCAAGACATATCAAGACTGATACTTCCTGTCTTTCATACACATCTATTAAGAAATGAGTGTTGAGGCTTTTTTTCTACATTGTGGAGGGGGGAGATATAATGACATCACCATTTATATTCCTTGGCTCTTGATAAAGTGTGTATTAATCTTTAGGGAAAGCTTCATGAAAAGCAAACAAAAAGCCCATAAATAAGAACTGTTGAAGTTGGAAGCATATGATTTTATGTAGGTGATCAGCTTCCAGTAAGAATCTATGCTTTACCTTATTTTTCCTTATATCCTAGATATAGGAACTTAGCAGTTAAATGGCCACGGTCTCCGACTCATAGCGACCCTCTGTACAACAGGGGAAACACTATTGTCAGTGCTTCTCTGCTGTTCATAGGGTTTTCAATGGCAGATTGATTTTTGGGAGGGGGTTGCCAGGTCCTTCTCCCAAGCCTACAGCTTCTGGCGTTCCCAGGCGGTCTCCCATCCAGGTACTAACCAGGCCCGACCCTGCCTAGCTTCTGAGATCTGACGGGATCGGATACCACAGGGCTACAGCTGCAGGCAATAATATGCTTATTCGAATTAAAAAATGAGGTCAGAGGGTTTCTGAGAGAAATTAAGTCTGTCTTGGCTCATTAATTTGACCATGAACACTAGCTTTGCCAATTAGAATATATGGCAAGCATTTTCTATAAATTAGATGAGCTTAGTCTTCAGCTCTATGATTTTGATTAAAGCATATTTAAATTATGTTATCACCAAAAATTATCGGCAAAAGTGAATTGAAGCCAGGCCTAGTGGCTCACACCTGTAATCCCAGCTACTCAGGAGACTGAGGCAGGAGGATCACATGCTCAAGGCCAGAGGCAGCCTACGTAGCTTAGTGAGATCCTGTCTCAAGATAAAAAGTTTAAATGGGCTGGAAGTGTAGCCCTGTGGTAGAGCACTTGCAAAGAATGTGTGAGTCCCTGGGTTCAACCCCCAGGCATGAGTATCTCAAAGAAAAAAGTGCATTGACCTAGATATGGTGTCACACATCTTTAAAGCAAGAGACTCAGGAGGCCGAGGCAGGAGGATCAAAGGTTCAAGGTCAAAGCCAACTTGTGCAACTTAGTGAGACCCTGTCAAAAAATTAAAAAAAAAAAATTTAAGTGTTCTAAATTAAAGATTTTTTTTTACTTTATCAAAACTTTCTGAACTATAAAGTTAAAATTTAAGTGAAAGAGAAAGAGATATAATTAATAGTCATTTGTAAGTCTGGGTGAAGCCTTTTTGGTACATTTTTCAGAAATTGAGAAAGTTGATTAATCTGATGACTAGGAAAATTTCCTCTTCTTCTTCTTCTTCTTCTTCTTCTTGTTCTTCTTCTTCTCTCCTCCTCCTCCTCCCCCCTCCTTCTTCTTCTTTACCTTTTGCAACTTAGGAAGTTTCTTTTCTGTTGTTTTTAAAAATTAAAGGCATACCATTAGAATTTCCTAAAAATCATTAAAATAATTTTAATAACTTTTATTTGGGGAAAGAGTTCAAAGAATTGAATGAAATTGCTATAATAAAATTCCTTATAGGTCTACTTGTCCACATAAATAGGTTTTTAGTGGTCGTATTTTGTGTGTGTATGTGTGAAACTTCGGTGAAGAATTTATGTTGAAGCTATTTCATTCTAGTAAAAAGTGATGCCATCATTTTGTGAAGAGATGAAGACTGAATGGTTGTGTCTGCACTGCTGATCTTGAGCAGCAGTTGGCTTTACCATGTAGAACCTGAGAGTAAGAGATTCAGAACCAAATCTCTTCTGCTTCCCACCTCTTGTTTACAAACCACTTAAAATATATACATTAGCAGAACTTGTTTTGAGTGAGGTTTTATGATCTTTAGCTACATTTTTCAGCTATGTGAGGAACTTTATTATCCAATGCAATGGGTAAATATGTTGCCAACAAGACAGATACTCACTCCATGAACTCCCACATATTCATTAGGAATGTCAACCCTCTTGTGGTGGAGAAATCTGATGTGTAGGCAATCTTCTTGAAGTACAGCAAAATTGTGGGTTGCTCTGTTCATAAGGGCTTTGCCTTCATCCAGTATGTCGACCAGAGAAATGCCCCAGCCACTGTAGCAGGAGAGGATGGCCGAGTGGTTGCTGGTCAGGTTTTAGATATTAATCCAGCTACAGAGCCAAAGCCTGCAGCCGTAGCCCTGATCCTATCAGATCTCAAAAGCTAAGCGGGGTCAGGCCTGGTTAGTACTTGGATGGGAGACCACCTGGGAACACCAGATACCTTGGGAGAAGGACCCAGCAACTCCCTCTCAAAAATCAATCTGCCATTGAAAACCCTATGAATAGCAGAGAAGCACTGTCCCAAGTACAATTCCCAGCACCGCAAAAATGGGAGAAGGACCTGGCAATCCACTCCCAAGGCAATCCTGAAACAGTCAGCTATTGAAAACCCTATGAGGGTCGCTATGAGTCAGATACTGACTCTATGGCACACAATAATAACAACAACAACAACAACAACAACAACAACAACAACTACAGAGCCAAAAGTGAACCATGGAAAAACAGATGTGAAATGATCTGCCACAGAGATGTGCCATCTCTCATTTGACTTGGATTATGATTTTCAACAGGATTATTATGACAGGATACACAGTACTCAGCACATGTACCACTTCCTCCTCCTGCTCAGGCTGTAGTGCCACCTAAACACCAGCATGTATCAGGAAAGACCTCAAGAAGGGGCAAAAGTGGCTTGAATTCTAAGAGTGGACAGGAAGGATCTTCTTCTAAGTCAAGAAAGTTGAAAGGAAATGAACTTCAGGCCATCAAGAAGGAGCTGACCCAGATAAAACAAGAGTGGATTCTCTACTAGAAAGCCTTGAAAAAAACTGAAAAGGAAGAGAGCAAATGAGGGGAGAGGAAGAATGGTAAGTCAGATAAGGAGCAGAGCAACTTCTTGTGCTCTGGGGGTGTGCATGTTGCTGTGATGCTGAAGGTATGGCATCAATATCTCAGACCTCTTGAAAATTTTGATCAAATTGTTTCACCTTTTTAATTTCTTAGCATCTGAGTAGATAAGCTCATCCAAGTTTTCTTCAGAATTAGAAATACTGTTTTTGGCTTCATCTATTTGGATACTGTAGATTCTACTGTAATATTAAGTTGATTAATTTTGCTCTGTATTTCTAATTGATTCTTCCTCAGAATCTGAATTTCTTTGGTGAATTTTCCTTCCATGTTGGATACTTTTCTTCCAGAGTTTCAATTGCTCTCATCATGGTGTCATTGGGGTCTTTCAACATATTTATCAGTAGGCTTCTAAATTCTTTTTCTGGTATGTCTAAGACTTCAATTACTTTGAGATTGTCCATTGAAGGGCTTTGGTCTGCTGTGGCTTTGCATCCATCCTGCCCTTTTATATTTCTCATCTTTTTCTGTTGAAGCTTACCCATTGTTTGATTTGAGTACAAGTTCTGCCCAATGTAAGGGTGTTAGAAGTCTAAATACAAAGGCAAACTCATCAGAATAACAGCTGATTTCTCAAAAACAACCCTAAAGGCAAGGAATACTTGGTGAGACATCATTCAAGCCCTAAAAAAGAATAATTGCCAACCAAAACTACAGTAGCCAGTGAGGGTATCTTTTAAAACATGGTGAGTTCAAGACATTCCATGATAGTGATTTGTTCAAATGCTTTGCAGCCACCAAGCCAGAACTGCAGAGGATCCTCAATGAAACATGCATATGGGAGAGATCAGACAACCCCAAATAAAAGATCAAGTGAATGAATAATAAACATGGGAGAAATTAAGAAAATAATAAGCTAAATATGAATCAAAAATTAATAGAAGGAAACACCAAATTGATGCAAAATGATGTGCTGCTCTCAATAATTACTCTTAGTGTAAATGGTCTTAACTCACCACTCAAGAGACAAAGGCTGGCCAATTGGATTAAAACACATATACCCTCAATATACACCAGTCAAGAGACTTACCTCATCTGCAAAGACCATAAGAGGCTGAAAATTAAAGGCTGGAAAACAAAATACCAAGGACATGGGAACCAACAATAACTAGGAGTAGTGATACTAATTTCTGACAACTTAGACTTCAACCCCAAACTAATCAGAAGAGACAAACAAGGACACTACATTTTAGTAAGAGTAACAGTCCACCAGGAGCCCATAACTATACTCAATATTTACTCACCAATACAGGTACTAGCTTCATAAGACAATTTTTATTAGAGATAAACACATCAGACCAAACACAATATTTAGGGGAGATTTCCTTACCCCCACTTTCACCATGAGACAGGTCATCAAAGCAAAAAATCAATAGAGAAGTGATGGGCTTAAATTGCACCATAGGCCAAGTGGACCTTACAGATATCTACAGAATAGTCTATCCATCAGATGCAGAATACACATTCTTCTGAGAAGCACATGGAACTTATTCTAAGGTAGACCACATTTTGGTTCACAAAAATGGCCTCAGCAAATGCAAAAAAATAGAAATAACCCTCTGTACATTATCAGATCCACAATGGAATTAAACTAGAATTCAAAAACAAGAAAAATTTCAGATATGTTACAAATTCATAGAGACTAAATAATGCACTGCTGAATGATCAATGGGTCATTGAAGAAATCAGAGCTGAAATTGAAATATTCCTGCAATCAAATGAGATGAGAACATATCCTACCAAAATTTATGGGATAAAGCAAAGACAGTTCTAAGAAGGAAGTTCATAGCTATGAGCACATTCATCAATAAGTTAGGGAAGGCCCAATTAAATAACTTAATGACATATCTTAAGGAACTAGAAGGCCAACAAAAAGCCAATCCCAAAAGGAGCACTCAGATAAAAATTATGACAATCAAGGTAGAAGTATCTCAATTAGAATCCAGAAAGAGAATTCAAATGAATGAGTCTAAGAGCTGGTTCTTTGAAAAGATTAATAAGATAGATACATCCATTGCCCCTCTCACCAAAAGAAAGAAAGAAAGAAAAAGAGAAAGAAAGAAAGATTCCAAATTAAAAAATAAATAAATAAAAAGAGATGAAAATGAGGTCATAACCACTGATACCAATGAAATCTAGAAGACCATCAGGAAATATTTTGAAAAATTACACTCCCCCAAAAACAAAAATACAGAAGAAATGGAAAAGTTCATTAATGTTATGAATTACCAAAATTAAGCCTTTAGGACATAAGTAATTTAAACAGACCCATTACATTTACTGAAATGGAGAAGGTAATAAAAAGTCTCCCAACAAAGAAAAGCTCAGGTCCTGATCAGTTCACAGCAGAATTCACAGCAGAATCAAACCTTCAAAGAAGAATTAATATCTATTCTCCTCAAACTATTTCATAAAGTAGAAAAGGAAGGGGCACTCCCTAACTCATTCTACAAAACCACTATCACCATGATACGAGAACTGAGAAAGAACACTTCAATGAAAGAGAACTATAGACCAATTTCCCTGATGAATATTCATGCAAAAATCCTCAAAAAAATTCTGGCAAACTGAATTCAGCAACACATAAAAAATATTATACTGCATGATCAAGTGGGCTTCATCCCACAGATGCAAGGCTGGTTCAACACATGAAAATCAGTCAGAGTAATTCAATATATCAAGAGGCTTGCAGACAGAAAACACCTGATAATCTCAATTGATGCTGAGCAAGTCTTTGACAAAGTGCAACATCCTTTCATGATAAAAGCCCCGGAGAAGATAGGCATAATAAGGAAATACCTCAACATCATAAAGGCCATCTATGACAAACCTACAGCCAATGTTATATTAAATGGGGAAAAACTAAAACCATTTCCTCTAAGATCAGGAACAAGACCAGGATGTCCACTCTCTCCTCTCTTATTCAATATTGGGATCAAAGTCTTAGCTAGAGCAATCAGACAAAAGAAAGAAATCAAAGGGATACAGATAGGCAAAGAAGAGGTCAAATTATCCTTATTCATGGACAACATGATCCTTTACCTAAAGGCCCCCAAAATTCCTCTAGAAAACTCTTAGACCTAATTAAATCCTTCAGCGGAGTAGCAGTATACAAAATTAAGAATCAAAAATCAATAGACTTCTTTTACACCAATTGTGAAGAGGAAGAGATGGAAATTAAGGCAACAATAGCTTTCACAATAGCTCACCAAAAAATTAAATATTTAGGAATCAATCTAACCAAAGACCCTGAAGATCTTTACAAAGAAAACTTCAAAAAAACTTTAAATAAATTACAGAGGATACTAGAAGATGGAAGGACCTCCCTTGTTCATGGATTGGGAGAATGAATATTGTGAAAATGGATATACTACTAAAAGCAATTTTCAGATTTAATGCAATTCCAATTAAAATCCCAATGACAGACTTTGTAGAAATAGAAAAGATAATGCAAAAATTCATGTGGAAACACAAAAGACCACATACATCCAAAACAATCTTATGCTGCAAAACTAGTGCAGTGGGATCACAATACCTGACTTTAAACTATACTACAGGGCTGCAGCAGCAAAAATGTCTTGCTACTGGCCCAAAAATAGGCTGGAAAACCAATGGAACAGAATTGAAGACTAAGAGATATGCCCACGCAACTACAATCAACTGGTCTTTGACAAAGGGGCTAAGGACATTCAATGGAGAAAAGAGAGGCTCTTCAACAAATGATGCTGGAAAAATTGGATATCCATGTGAATTAAATTAAAAATAGACCCATATTTCAATTTTCATGAAAGTCTATTTGAAATGGATGAGAGACCTCAACATAAAACCAGAAACCTTAAAAAGCTAATAGAAGAAAAGATACAAAACACACTCCAACACATAGCATAGGAAAGTATTTCCTAAACAAAATTCCAATCACACAGGAAATCGCACTAAGAATTTACAGATGGGACTACACAAAATTAAAAATCTTCTGTACAGCAAAGGAAACAATCAACAAAGTTAAGAGAGAGCCCACTTAATGGGGAGAAATCTTCACATCCTACAAATGTGACAGAGGACTAATTTCTAGAATTTACAAAGAACTTAAGGAAGCAAGTCCCAAGACAAAAAATAACCCAATACACAAGTGGGCAAAGGAAATGAACAGACAGCTCTCAAATGAGGAAGTTTGTACGGCTAAGAAACACATGAAAAAATTGTCCCTAGCCATTAGGGGAATTCAAATCAAAACAACACTGAGATTCCATCTAACTCCAGTAAGAATGGCCAAGATCAACAAAACAAATAATAACAAATGCTGGTGAGGATACGGAGGAAAAGGAGCACTTTTACACTGCTGGTGGGACTGTAAATTATTTCAACCATTTTGAAAATCAATTTGGAGATACCTCAGAAAACTAATAATAGAACTGCCATATGATGCAGCTATACCACTCCTGACAATCATCATACCACAGAGACAAATCATCATACCACAGAGACACCTGCATCTCTATATTGAATGCAGCACTTTTCACAATTGCAAAGGATATGGAACCAAACAAGATGCCCATCAACAGAAGAATGGATAAAAAATTATGGTACATATATACAATGGAATATTATTCAGCATTCAAAAAGAATGAAATAATATTTGCAGCAAAATGGATGGAACTGGAGAATATCATTTTAAGCAAATGAACACAGGTTCAAAAAGAGAAATACCTTATGTTTTCATTAATATGTGGGAGCTGAATTTTACTTAAAGCAAAAAACTCTACATACATAGATTTATAAAAATAAACAATCGGACTTAGCTAGGGGAAAATATATGAAGAGTAGAAAGAAGTGGGAGGGGACTAGCTAAGGGAGGTGAAGTTCGTGAAAGCCAGGAAAGGGAGGGGAAATTATGTAAAGGGGTAAAGGGGGAGAGGATAATCTCAATGTAAATGACTCAACTTCATGCATACATGAGGAAAATAGGGGAATATAACACATAAATAAATATGAGTTTTACTATATATCAATCAAAATGTTCCCTAAAATTTGTAAGTTGATGAACATGTAACCAAAAGTGATGTAATAGTTGCACAATGGAAATAGCAAATATTGTATTACTCTGTACCCCAGCAACACTTATCAATAAAGGGGGGAGAAAGAGAATGAAATGGTTCTAATAACATCTAATTTTTATGTTTAATAATTGCCTAGTTAAGGTATATTTGTATTGTTTTGATTGATATACTAACAACTATAGCACAAAAATTCATAAAGAAATTCTAAAACTTCAGGACTTTTATGGTCACAGAAAATATTAAACAGTTAAAATTTCATTTTATAAACTTATTCTTTTGCAGAGAAGTATATTAGGGTAAATAATAAAAGACACTTAAGTATAAAACACACTGTTAGGACATAATTTATGGTGGATGTAAAATGGAAATACAAATTCAAGAACAAAATATATACAATATAAAATTTCTAACTGTTAATTTGTGTTCTTCTAAAAGTGGGATATGCTTTGGGTTAACTCAGTTGGTAGAGTGATATTCTGCATGCTCTGAGGCCCTGGGTTCAAGCTCCAGCACCACAAAAATAGGAGGAGAACCAGGCAGCCCACTCCTGAAACAATCAGCCATTAGAAACCCTATGAGTAGCAGAGAAGCACTGACATAGTGCTGGGCATGGCACAGTCTTGGGTAGTGTTCTGTTCTATTGTTACTAGGTTTGCTATGAGTCAGACCCAACTCAACAACACATAACAGCAAAGGTGGGACATTGCTGGGCATGGTGGTACATGCCTATAATCCCAGTGACTTGGGAAGCTGAGGTAGGAGAATTGCCAGTGTGATGCTTGGGGGAAGGCTGTGTAACTCAGTGAGACTCTGTCTCAAAATAAAAAATGAAAAATGGGCTAGCATGCAGCTCAATGGTAGAACACTTGAAAAGCATGTGCAAGGTCCTGGGTTCAATCCCCAAGTACTGTAAAAAGTAAATAAATAAAAGTGGATGTTGAAGATAATAAATAGCATGGTAGCTAGATTCTACTGGATATGATTTAAAGAATGACATGGCTGTTACATTTTGAAATCTCAATTCAGTATTCATAACATGCTAGAAACCACATTCTTTTATTTTATTTATTTAAATTTATAATAGAAAATTTAGATGTCCACTTAAAAATGTGCAACTGGGTCCACATTATCTTCAAGTCCAACTAGGTCAGATAGTAAAACTCAGCCCATTGTCTTGCAAATCTGTTGCCTATATCCATTTCTGGGGACAATTTCTAAATTTATCAGAGTTTGGGTACATGCAACAGAATTCACTTTAGTTGGTGTCATTAATAAATATCTTGATGCAGGGAATTTGGTGCTTCCAAAATTGGTGGAAAGATCAAAGGAAAAATTCTAGACTGAGTATCCAGTTGCTCCTGAAGAGCTTCTTCAATCTGTCACAGAAACTCATGGATCAGAAAGTTCATCCCACTATCACTGAATAAGCCACTACTCTGACATAACTGGAAAAGCTACCACAACTGCTGTAGGACCTGTTCCAACCTATGCCACTTCTACCACAATATCTGCCATCAAAAGATATTTCCCCACATTTCCTCTCTTCCCATGTCACTCAGTTCCTAGTCAATGTTTGCTCAACTACATCTGTTGGTGGAGCCTAGACATAGCTGGAACTCTAAGTCCTAGGTGATGTAGAAACTATAGTTTCTGGCTTTTCAGACTTTGTATGATGATAGGACTTGTACTAGAGACTGAACAATCCACCATAATGTCCACTATAAGTAAAGTCTTGCTTATGTGCAGAAGATAAAAAGATCCCTACATGACGCTATTCAGGGTATACCCTGATCCCAAAATATACCTCTTTGCCTGTCACATTGCCTGTCAGTCCATTATTAGAGCATCATTATTGATGTTCTCCATGACCCTCTAATTGTTGTTGTTGTTGTTGTTAGGTGCCATCGAGTCGGTATCTGACTCATAGCGACCCTCATGGGGTTTTCAATGGCTGACTGTTTTGGGATTGTCTTGGGAGTGGATTGCCAGGCCCTTCTCCCACTTTTGCGGTGCTGGGAATTGAACTTGGGACCTCAGAGACTGACCCTCTAATTAGTATGTAAATAATCCCATGAAATTGAACAGATAAAACTGTAATCTATTAACTCTACACCAATGTTAGTTAGCACTTGAATGTGAGAGAGGCATGTGTTGGGAAGAGGACAAAAGCCCTAAAATGTGATAGGATGTCTCAGTATGAAGCAAAAGATTACCAGCGGCAAATTATTCTGCTACATGAACAGGCTCTGGGGCACTGGCTGCTTTTTAAACAGAAAAGGCAGCTGTGCTGTGATAGGGGTATACAAAACAAAGAGGGATGGCAACAAGCACAATGAAAATTCTGCCCAGCTTCCAACAAGTCCTGGCTCTCAATTTCTCTCCCAGCAAATAAATGTTAGGCAGTATTAGAATACAAATGTCCTTTGGTGCATTTTTTCCCAAGGGCAAGAGGACTATAGAGATGCACATATTGATTGGGAGCATAGTAATGCAATGAAAAATTCAAAGACAGGGCAATTTCTCAGGGTTTGCAAGGCCTGGCAAGTCCATCAAGGTTATTGATGAAGAAATTAAGCAGAATGCAGTGCAGCCTCCTCCACCCTCAGCTCTGTCTTCAGAAATCTGAACCAGAAGCACATCTCACATTATAACAGCATACCCTAGCAAAAGTGTGCATTTCTGATAGATTTTGCTGGAGGGATGCTGATTGCATTCCAACAGATGTTATGGTGAGAAAGAAACAGGAGAGCTGGGTTCTAGTCTAGAACCTGAAACTAGATTGCTATGTGACCTAAAACAAGACACTTGACCACTCTGGGTTTCTATTTCTCCATTCATGAAGCATAAATAATACGAATTTTGTCTGCCTCCTAAGGAAAATTGTCTTAATTTGAAAGCTATGGGTAATTTAAGGTGTTCTTGGAGTCCTCTAAAATTGTAGGCAAATTTTTACATGCAGGTGGATACACTTAGGACAATTTTCCACATCATGTTAATTTGGATAATTATACACAGAAGGAAAAGGAGTCCATGAGGGATCAACTGAGATAAGTTTACCAGCTGCAGTGGGAGACATAGCCCAGAGCTGCTGCCTGTAGCCTGCAGGGGTTCCCCAACTCTCTTAGGGACCTCTGCTCAGATAAAGCCTGGTCCTTGGCTCAATCACAGAAAAGAATTTCAAGATGAGTCAGAGTTCAACAAAGTTAGTGAGTTTATTAAGCAGAGATAAGAGACAGTACAAGATTGAAGTTTAAGTATCAGCAGAGAGAGGGGGAGAGGGAGGGAGAGAGAGAGAGAGAGAGAGTCCTAAGAAAAGAATAATAGTACATATCCAAGACAGATGTGGGTTTCTCAAGAGAGAGAGAGATTCATACTTGAGTGTCTATATATACATCTATATACATATATATATGAATATATAAATAAATGTATGTTGTTGTTGTTAGGTGCCATTGAGTCAGGGCCAACTCATAGTGACCCTATGTACAACAGGCAAAACACTATTGTCAGTACTTCTCTGCTATTCATAGGGTTTTCAATGGCAGATTGATTTTGGGGAGTGGGCTGCCAGGTCCTTCTCCCAGATATGTATATTGTTGTTGTTGTTGTTGTTAGGTGCCGTTGAGTCGGTATCCAACTCATAGCGACCCTCTGTACAACAGGGGAAACACTATTGTCAGTGCTTCTCTGCTGTTTATAGGGTTTTCAGTGGCAGAATTGACTTTTGGGAGGGGGTTGCCAGGTCCTTCTCCCAAGCCTACAGCACCTGGTGTTCCCAGGCGTCTCCCATCCAGGTACTAACCAGGCCTGACCCTGCTTAGCTTCTGAGATCTGATGGGATTGGATGCTACAGGGCTACAGCTGCAGGATATATATATGCACATGTTGGGGTTTAGCTCAGTTGGTTGAGTACCTCCCTGTGCTCTCTGAGTCCCTGGTTTCAATCCCCAGCACCACAAAAACGGGAGAAGGACATAGCAGCCCATCCTAGAAATAACAAACCATCAAAAACTCTATGAGGGTAACTATGAGTCAGACCCAACTCAATGGCATGTAATAGCACCTAATGGCTTTGGAAGTTATATCGCTCCAAGGATGTAATTTATGATCAGATTTAAAGGTTAAACAAAGTTCAAAATTAAAGTTTAAAAGTTAAGTAAAAAATAAATGAATTGGTTTACTTATTATTCTTATCTTAAAGAATTTTCTTTTTGCAACTGAAATTGTAAGGTGGTTTTATGAAGTGCACTGTTTAGGCCAAGGAATGAAAGAGGAGGTTAAACTCAAGGGTAAAAAGCATTCTACCCTAAGTAAGCATAGTCCAGTTGTTGTTTTAACACACTTGTTTGAGCTCTCTTAGGAAAATGAGCATTTCTTTATGTAGGCAATCTTCACTGATCTTGTCAGTTGCATTGAAGTTGTTGACTTTCGGCCAGTAGGAGATGTAACCAGATTCCAAAGTGAGGGATTTCTTTTCCATCTCATGTCCTCTTAATTTTTCTCTGTCTGTTTATTCTTTCTCAAGACAATTAATAAGAATTGCTTTATAAATTCATGGTGAAAATAAGAATATTTTATTCTGTTGTTAGGTGCCGTCGAGTCAGTATCTGACTCATAGCAACCCTAAGTACAACAGGTGAAATACTATTGTCAGTGCTTCTCTGCTATTCATAGGGTTTTCAATGGTGGATTGATTTTGGGGAGGAGGTTGCCTGGTCTGTCTCCCATCTTATTCTAGAGTTTTCAAAGGATAACCAAGTTACCACGTGCCTTATTGGAACAATATCTACAAAATCTTTCCTGGGTTTTTCTGTCCCTATCTGTGTCTTAAACTTTCAACTATTGCTTCATAAGTTTTTTTCAGTTCACATATACAACTATCTCTTACATCACAAAATGACTTTAAGAATCAAGACTGAGTTTCTCCAATTACCAGAGTGAAGAGACAGCCTATAAAATGGGAGAAAATCTTTGCGGTTCTTCATCTGACAGGGGATTGATATTCAGAATATATAAAGAACCCACAAAATTAAACACTGAAACAGTGAATAATCCTGGCCAAGAACTAACCACTGTGTTCAAAAGAAGAAGGACAAATGGCCAATAAGTACATGAAAAAGTGTTCAACATCTTTAACTATCAGAGAAATGCAAATCAAAACTACATGAGACTGCATCTCATTTCAGTCAGAATGGCTGTCATCAATAAAACAAATAACGCATGCTAGTGAAGATGCAGGGTGTGTGTGTGTTGCAGGGGTAGGGGGGTATGTGGACCCTTATACACTGTTGATGGGAATGTAAATTGGTCCATCTACTATCGACATCAGTATGGAGGTGCCTCCAAAACCTAAAAATAGCACTACCATGTGATCCAGCTTTATCATTCCTGGTTAAATACACCAAGGAATCAAGGTCAGCAATAATAGGGATATCTGCAAATCCATGTTCATTGCAGCACTATTCACAACTACCAAGTTATGGAATTAGCCCAGGTGTCCATCAATGGATGAATGAATAAAGAAAATGTGGCATATATACACAATGGAGTATTATTCACCAATAAAGGAGTAAATTATGTCATTTGCAAGGAAATGGATGGAACTGGAGATCATCATGTTAAGTGAAAAAAGACAGGCTCAGAAAGAAAAGCATCATGCTTTTTCTCATATGAAAGTAAAAGGGGAACTATTAGAGAAGAGGAAGGGAATTCTGGAAGGGTAGAAAAGAAAGGATAATGGGAGTCAATATGATCAAAGTATGTTATATGCATGTATGAAAATGTCACAATGAAATCC
The DNA here is from genome assembly GCA_007922755.1 of Pedetes capensis. NCBI lineage: Eukaryota > Metazoa > Chordata > Mammalia > Rodentia > Pedetidae > Pedetes > Pedetes capensis. The sequence goes on along the minus strand of VMDO01006124.1, from coordinate 68,357 downwards.
CTTATTTTGTACAATTAATATGCATTTAGAAAGACTAAGTTTCTCTACATCATTGACCTTTCACATTTTGAAGAATCCCCATCACTGGTGAGGTAAGTTGTCTTTTAGGCCTTAAAGTCTGTTTTCACTTCCTTTTCTTGGCCATTGCAGCTAATTCCCCACTTCCTGAATGGAGGCTACCTTAACAACTGGAGAATTCTAGGCTGGTCTTTGGAAGGAGGTTGCTGTTGATAACCCAATGATGATTTACTTTTACTGTTAGATCTGACATAATTAAAGATGCCTCCTTATTCTGAACCAGAACCTATTATAGTTTATGTTCAATGAGATAGAAATTGAGGACATCAAGAAGGAAAGAATGATCCAAGAATCTCATCTACTCTTTATCCTCTCTTAAATACAATGTTCAAACAATCTTGTATCTACCTGTTCATGATTCTTTCAATTCTGCCTAAACATGGATGGCTTCCCTCAGTCTGAAGCTAGCATTTCTCTTCCAATGATTATAGGTAGGCAGTGACAGCAGAATTACCCAAAAACTTTAGCCAAATTTCTGTTTGGCTTACACTGTTGTTCCAGCAAATGAAAGATATGTTTTGATCCCTTTGTATAACTATTTCTGAGCTAGGACTTTCACCTTAAGGCAAAATTTACTCAATATCTACTTCTAGATGTGGTCACATAGCTAATTCTAGACAATGGACTATAAGTGAAAGTTATATGAGGATTTGTACTAACAATCCACAGAAAAGAAATCCAAATTTCTTTTAAATAATTAAAACAATACTTAATCTTGCTTATAACAAGATAGATGCTAAACCTACTATAGCAAAGGCTGCAGCTGTAGCAGTGTGGTGTCCTATCCCATCAGATCTCAGAAGCTAAGCAGGGTTGGGCATGGTTAGTACTTGGATGGGAGACTGCCTGGGAACATCATATGCTGTAGGCTTGGGAGAAGGACCTGGCAAACCACTGCCAAAAATCAATCCACATTGAAAACCCTATGAATAGCAGAAGAAGTGCTGATAATAGTGTTTCATCTGCTGTACATAGGGTCTCTATGAGTCAGACACCAACTCCATGACACCTAACAACAACAACAAACTATAATAAAATACCATGTTACACCAACTAAATTGACAAGTATCAAAAAGTTTTAGGCTGATCATGGTGGTGCACACCTGTAATTCCAGCACTTGAGAGGCTGAGGCAGGTGGATCCTGAGTTTAATGCCAGTCTAGGCTACATCATGAGACACTGTCTAAAACAAAACAAAGCAAAGCAAAAGTTTGGCAATGATAAGAGTGATCACTAATACTGAATTGGCATGTGCTATGCACCTGGCACTGGTGCAATTATTTACATGTCTAACTTATTTATTTCTCATAGTAACTACATGAAGTGAATGCCATTATTTTCTCAATTTTATGGAAGAACCCACCTAATGCAGATGACTCCCAAATGTCCAGGACCACCGTGTTCTGCCTCCAGCCACTGGTTGTTCATATCTTAAATATCCTCCATAAAATATTATCCTTTGGGCTTGAGAGTTTGACCACGTCAAAGTGAGTCATATGGGTAAATGTTTACTGTCACAAATAAATATCTACTTAATTATTTAGTTTCTAAAAGCCACCAAATTTTTAAAAGTTCATTGGATGAAAGAACCCACTGATTCCCACCCCATTTGTTGTCCCTGTCTTTCTCCTTTCCTTCCTTCCCTTTGAATTTCATAGTTTGCCCTTAAAATCATCTGCTCTCTTGAGCTCCAGACATGAATCATGCTATGTAATTTGGATAAAAATGAGTAATGCTAATAATTGAAAAGATGGAGAATCTCAGTTCATTTCTTATCTAGAAAGATACTAAAGCAGCTGTCAGGGAGTGTTCAGAGTCTCTGCAGCCCATTGGATAATTTATGAATGCATGAATGCTCCCCATGAAAAGCCTGAGTGAGTCAGATATTTTAATTGGGCTTCCCTAAAATTAGAACAAAAAGAGCTTCATCTGTATAGTCTTATGAAGGATGTTCTGGTCAGGAAAGTTCATATACACAAGGGGGCAGGATAAAGTACAGATGTTGGAAGTGTTTATAAGACACGACATTCTGATTTTTCTCTTTGATTTTGAGCTGGCATGATTTTTAGGGAAACTTTATCCAGGAAGTCTTCTTTCTTATGTGAAACTTAGCTCATGGTGTCCTTTCTCAGGAAACAAGGGCTCGAGTTTGAAATCAGTTGGGATCCCACTTTGCTAAGCATTTCTGACAAGGGCTGTTCAGTGTAGCACTTCTTAAAACAGTGAAAATGTTTGCTGAAAAATGACCACATCCATGCTCTGCAAAAAAAAAAAAATTCTATATATAGGAAATTTAGACATTCATATTTATAACAACAATATAACAGTTTCATCTGCATTGATTCATTGAATAAATATTTGTAGATCACAATGTGTGCCTGCCACTGTCCTTGGTGCTAGTGTTACAGACTTGAGCAAGACAAGCTGTTGCCTCATGGAACTGCACTCTAGTGGATGTTTGTTGTGCAGTCGAATTAGGTCCACCTCATAGTGACCCTCATAGGGTTTTCAGTGGCTCATTGTATTGGGATTACTTCCAGAGTGGATTGCCATGTCCACCTCCCATTAGTGGATGAGACAAATGTTAATCAAGTTAAGTGTAACTAGGTATTAAAATGAAAGTTTCAGATAAGGTATTATAACACATTCCAAAATATGCTATCAGATCAACATGTGAGTTTTAATAGGTTCTATCAAGACCTTCCCTAAAGGGGACTCATAAAAGGGCACTGGACAATTGCAGAGAAGTAGAGAATTTGATCAAAGAATATCTTGCAAGCATTGACACAAATTTCCCCCCAAAGGGAAAGAATGAAGGTGAACAAAGAGAACTTCAATGTTAACATTGAGAGAGCTAATATATATTTCTGCAATTATAAACAACAGTGATTTGTTTCAGAGTCCTGAGGACTCTCAGGTTAACATAAGCTAAGAAAGAGGAGAGAAAGAGGGAGGGGGGAAGGGAAGGAGGAAGACAGAGACAGACAGAGAGGCGGGAGAAAGGAAGAGAAGAGAAGAGAAGAGAAGAGGAGAGGAGAAGAGAGGAGAGGAGAGGAGAAGAGAGAAGAGAAGAGGGCTTTTATTTGAAGTAACTTCTCTCCCTTCCAAAAGTAGATCACAGATCTACAAAATCTAAGGAACTAAATGTAAATCCTATGTGTATCAGTTATGTATTGCACAGTAATGTTGCATAGAAAGCAATCACAAGAGCCAGGTGGAGTGGCACACTCCTGTAATCCCAATTCAGGAGGGTGAGGCAGGTGGATCACAAATTTCTGGCCAGAGGCAGCCTGCATAACTTAGTGAAACTCTGTCTCAAAAGAAAAAAGAGAAAATGGGCTGAGTGTGCAGCTCAGTGGTACAGTACTTGCCAAGCATGTGTGAGGCTCTGGGTTCAGCCCCTGAGTACAGAAGAAAGAAAGAAAAAGAGAGAGAGAGAGAGAGAGAGAGAGAGAGAGAGAGGGAGAAAGAGAGAGAGAGAGGAAGAAAGAAAGAAGAGAAAAAGAAAGACAGAGAAAGAAAGAAAGAGAGAGAGAATGAATGAATGAATGAATGAATAAATAAATAAATCATGAAACCTCAGTGGTACAGAGCAGTAAGTATTTATTTAGTTCACAAGTTTATTGGCCACTTGGGTTGTTCTAGCCTGTGCTGAGCTTGGTGGGGTTTGTTCATGCTTCAATGTCTTCTGGGGGCCAAATAGTCTACAATGATCTCAGTTAAACAACTCATCTTTCCTCTACAGGGTCTCATCCTCTATCAAGCTAGCAAAGCTTGTTCATAGGTGTTAGATCCAGTTTACAATAATAAAAGGTGAATATGCTACAGAGAAATTATAAACACCATGAACAGACAGTTAATAGAAATTTTGACTTTAAGAATGCTGGTGATGACAGCTGAGAAGGAAGTGAGGAATACAGTATTGGAAATGGAGAAAGGGAGAGCCTTGTTTTGTAGTGACAGAATACTTACCAAAATTGTATACAACTGTCATGTGGAAAACATAACTTGTAAGTGATAAGCCCTCTGCCCTCTGGATCGATCTTTCTTCCTTCCTTCCTTCTCTCCTTTCTTCCTTCCTTTCTAATTCTTCTTTTTTTCCTTTTCTTATGTTAGCTAAGGAGATTCTTGATCAAAGAGTTGGAAGTACTGCCTATTTTCTTTATGATGTTTACAGTAAAATGCAAAAGAGAGATAAAGTGAGGGAAGAGCTGTCAAACAAAAATGAACCAGGATGTCTTTAGCATTTCTCATCCCTTCGCAACGTTAAAAGAGGCTAAAAGTCCAAAATAGCTGTAAAAATATAAAATAGAGAAATATCTGAGTGTGTGGTTATATAGCCCTCTGCTGAAACCTCAGGTCTCATCTAAATCTCACTTTCTGAAAAGGATGAGATTAAAAAGTCAGTGTACTCAACCACACACAAAAATTCTTCCAAGAAATTCAGGGTATCCTATAGAGATCTCAAACAAGAGGAGCGCTAGGAAATTTTAAAGCATTATCTTTCATCCATCTCTGCAGTAGCCCAAAGTAGCAAAGATATTATCTTGAAAATATCTTGTGAATTTGACTCAGTCATCATAAACCAGTATAATATTCAAGGGAGATCCACAAAGTTCTTGAGAATGTTACATCAGTAAAAGCATTAACATTTTGAATTGAAGTAGAAAGCAATGAAAGGTGACTTCCAACCCCCTCAAATTCTACTGTTAGGAAGCAAGCTTCTAAAGTTACTTACATTACACACATGTTATATTTCATGAAAAGAGAAGATGATTCATAGGGCAGAGCTAAGAGCCACATATTATTCCCAGAGCTTGAACGCTAGACCAGCTGGCATTATCCTAGCACAATTTCAAAGCTCTTCTACACTAATTATTTCATTTTTTTCTTTCCATTCCCCACCTCCACCAACTTTTTGAACTAGACTCCATATCTATTCTCCTATGCTGGAGTCATCTTTGTATGTTGGGAAGGTTGGGGACAGGTAGCTTGTCTCTAGTTTCTCAGACCTACAGAAGGAAAGGAATTATGAGACATGAATTTTCATATCCCAGAATCTCATCTCATCTGATTTATATTGTGAGAATTTGAACTTTGAAGTAGTGAAATTTATTTATTTTTGTTTTGTTCAGTATGTTTTTTGCAGTACTGGGGGTTGAACCCAGTGCCTCGCACTTGCATGCTTTGCAAGTGCTGGAACACTGAGCTGCACCCCCAGCCCCCCCCCTTTTTTTTTTACCTTTTGAGACAGGGTCTCACTAAATTATGCAGACTACCTCTGGTCTGGAACTTGCAATCCTCCTTGCCTCTGCCTCCCAAGCCACTGGGATTATAGGCATGCGCCATGGCGCCCAGCTGTAAGAGTTATTTTTTATGGTGGTAAAAACACTTAACTACTACTCTCTTAAAATTTTTTAAAGTGCATGATATAATATATTTTAACTATATTTTGTACTATAGGCAGTGTGTTGTACAGCAGATCTTTAGAATTTATTCATCTTCATAAGATATGAAGATGGTCAATGGGTATATTAAAACATACTCAACATTATTAATAATCAGGTAACTGCAAATCAAAACCACAATGAGATATTACCTCACACCTGTTAGAATGATGTTGCTGTTGTGGAAAATAATGTGGAAGCGTCTCAAAAGATTCTGAAGAAAAGAACTGTCATGCAATCCAGAAATCTCACCATAGTGTATATATATATCCCAAAGAATTGCAATAAATATTTTGAAGAAATATCTGCATCTCCACATATATTACAGCATTATTCCTGATAGTCAAAATATGGAAACAATATAGATGTCTATTACCAGACAAATGGATAAACAAAATGTGAGATGAGATAAATATATGTGAATGAATGTGATGGAATATTATTCAGCCTTTAAAAAGAAGGGAATCCTGTTGCATGACAACATAAATGAACCTAGAGAACATTATGCAGTGAAATAAACCAGTCACATGCTGCATGATTCCATCCAGATGAAGTATCTAAAATAGCCAAGTTCATTTTTAAAAAAGAGAGTACAAAGGTGATTACCAGCGACTAGGGAGAGGAGGAAACGGGAGTTGCTGGGCTAATGAGATTAGATAAGATTTTGGATTTGATTTGATGCTAAGAATTTTTGAGACCTTGAGAAGGAGCAAGTGCATTTAACACATGAAAAGAGAATCTGGAGGATCAGAAAGTGGGCTATTGTAAATAGAATCCTAAAAGGAGCCACCAAGATTTCCAATGTTTGTGGGATTCTGATGATGGTGAGACAGAATACCCATAATTATGTAATAATACACAGCAAAAAAGATCTTGCAAATATAATAAAAGTCAATAATCAGTTGACTTTGAGTAAATCAAAAGAGAGATTATATGGGTGAACCTAATATAATCACATGAACCACATTAAAAGCAAAACTTTCTCCAGCTGGCAGTAGAAAAGGAAATCAGATTCAAATCATGAAGGATTTTGACATGTCATGTTGATTTGAGTATGGAGAGGGTCATAGTAGAAGGAATGTAGTAATCTGCTCATGTAGAGAACAGTCTGGATGACAGCCATCAAGGCAATAGGGACCTCACTCCTACAACCAAAGGTAACTGACTTCAACCAACCCAAACAAGCTTGGAAGGAAATTCTCCCCCAAGTAAAAGGCTAGCCTAGTTGTTATGGTTTAGACCTAAATTGTCCCCAAATGTCATGTCCTTTGGTCCTCAGCTGGTTGGCTGTCCTTAGAGGTTGTAGAACTTTTTGGAAGGGAGGACTTTGGCAGAAATAGCTCCCTGGGGGCAGACCTCTGGAGGTTTTTACCCCAGACCTATAACTCTGGCCTCTCTCTCTCTCTCCCTCTCTCTCTCTCGCTCTCTCTCTCGCTCTCTCTCTCTCTGTCTCTCTCTGTCTGTCTCTCTCTCTCTCTCTCTCTCTCTCTCTCTCTTTGCTTCCTTCTTGTGAAGATGTAAGATCATCTGCCAAGGGAAATCCCACCTTCCTATGTCACACCCACCTAGCCATGATTATAGACTGATTCCTTTAACCATGATCCCCCAATAAATATCTCTTCCCCCTAAGTTCCTTTTGGTTGGTTTTCCTGCTACTGTGGCAACAGCTGACTAATACACTAGCTGATACCTTAATTCTGGCTTTTTGAGTTTCAGAGTAAAGGAGCCAGCCAAGCCCCGACTTTTGACTTTAAAAAGTATGAGATAATAAATAAATGTTGTTTTAAGCCACCAAGCATATGGTTACTTGTCATACAGCAATAGAAAATAGTCTTAAGAACTATGCTCAGCACTGAAGCACTTGTTACTTCTACTATATTTTATTGGTTAAAGGAAGTCACACAGCCAGGCCACATTCATAGAGGGGAGATAGAGAACTCATTTCAGGTAGGTATGACCAATTGGGCCCATTACTACTGCACAAGATAGGAATATCAGCCTGGACCATTTTGAAAGGGAGGCTTCCTAATAAAAGAGTTTCTTCTGGAAAGTAAGGAGACCTTCCTGAGGGGGGTGGACCACTGTAAAACCAGAAGCCAAGGGTGCAATGGAGAGACCATCAGAGCATGTCCTCACAAGGTAGTATTAGAAGGGTCCATCCAAAAACATTAGCTTCAAACACTTGCCCAGGGAAGGCAAAGCCATCTTACACCAGTACCGATATAAATAGAACTTTCCAATATCCCTCAGCCTCATGGTTATACCCGAAAAAGTGGAGAAATCCCTGGCCAACCCACTCGGTTCAGGCCCTTGTAGGTCTTTGATTCATTTTCATTTGCACAGATTGGTCTTTGTTACTTAGGAGCACTATGACTGTGCCTATTCAATTTTTGTCAATACTATGCAACATAGATGGCACCAGGAACATCATAAAATGTTGTACCCAGAACTTAGAAATTGCACCTGGGTGATTTAAATTAGTACATGTGGTTTCTGCAACCATATTAGATAATGAGGTAATTATGCTGGAGTTTGAGGGTAACATGATTGAAGTATGAGAGATTTGATGAACCCCACCTCAACTTTGGCTTCTCCCAAGTGCATTTCACAAGGGGAATTTGGAAGTTTAGATCAACCATTTCAATGACCACCCTCGTGCTTCCTGATGATAATATAGCCCTAAAGGAAACTATTACTTCTACGATATTTATGTGTCAGAGTGCTACATTTGCCAGGATTCTACTTCAGCCCTCTTTGGGACATCCTCAAAGTATCAGAACAGCTTTTAGCTAGACAGAGAGGTGAGCTGTCCTCTGGAAATATGCCACAAATTATGCTTGTTCAGCCCAAGAGTTACACATTTAATTGGTGTGAACTGCTCCACAAACCCAGGTTAGTAGTAGCTTTCTTTCTCCCTCAAACTAGGTTAGAACCAACACCCTAAGATTGGTAGGAAGACCAGTGTCACACTTTTGGAATTTAACTCTGAAGAAGCTCATTGAAGAACTCCTGGACTTACACAGTCTACAATGGTAGAACCACAGAACCCTGCTTTCAGGTTTGGAAAGTTGTCTGGAGTCTGCTGGACTGATGTTATTGCTGCTGCCATTGGTTTCTGCTTCCACATGCTGGATCTCCGCCATCTACCTAATGCTGTCTCTCAGAGATGTAGAAGCAACTGAAATTCTTGGTAGTAAGCTCAGCCATAGGTGCTTTTTGCTGAGATTCTCAAATGACTGCTGCCATTTCTCTTCCTTCATGGGTACCCACATAGCTGTTCTCCAAAACTTTGCCAGCTCAGATGTAATGGGTGTCCTCTGGGGCATTAAGCCATCTGCCCTGCATAGACTCTACTTCCATGCCTTGACTTTAGAACCATGGGCATATACGAGTAGGTTCAGCTGTTTTATTTTCTAACTCTCCAGATTCAAAGGTCAGTTTTCCTCTCTCAGACAACTCAGTAAAACTCAGTGACCTGATAAATCCAGACTTGGGTACCAAATTATGGGGGGAAATTATCTGATCCTTCTTGAAAAAAAAACAACAATTCCTATACCTCCAGGATTAAGGTATGAAGTCTGTGCAAACAAAAGACATGTGACAAGCTTCAACCATTTGGGAAGAATGAAACTATTGCTCCCATGATGATGGTAATAAAGATTGCCATAAGATTTCCTTAAATCCAGCATAGCCTTGTTGTGCAATCAAATTCTTCTACCATTTTTCTCAATTGTTGAGCAGATTGCTATCCTACAGTGCACCAGAATGCTCACTGGCTTAATCTAACAGTGAAGGATCCCTTATAAATTAAGTCCTCCTCATTCTTTAGTTAGCCTGATATCAACAGGGTCATAAACATAAACATGAACAAGGACATAAAAAACACAAAATAAGACTCAGTGATCCTCACAATCCACAAAATGTTTGCATTGATATTTTTAGCTTATCATCTAAAAGAAAATCCCCAAACTTAAATTTTCCATAGATTTTCTTTTACCTCCACACCTGTCAGGTTGCCGTACTGTGGGGACTTGGGTGTTGCTTCGATGCTGAAAGCTATACCACTGATATTACAGATACCAGCAGGGTCACCCATGATGAACAGGTTTCCGTTGAGCTTCCAGATGAAGACAGACTAGAGAGAAGGACATGGCTAACTTAATTCTGAAACAATTAGCCATTGAAAATCCTATGAATAGCAGATATAATGCTGGAAAAAGAGCCCCCAAGTTGGAAGGCACTCAAAAGACAACTGGGGAAGAGTTGTCTCCTCAAAGTAAAGTAACCTTAATGACAGGAATGGAGTAACAATAACAATAGATTTTTAAATATCACACAAAAGATTGTGGTTAAATCTTCAGCAAGTCTCTCCATTCTATATAGGATAATATCCAATATAAGATTGTTGTTGTTAGGTGCCACTGAGTCGGGTCTCACTCATAGTAATCCTATGTACAACAACAGAACAAAACACTCTTCCACACTATGCCAGGCACACGATCTTTTTTTATGTTTAAGCCCATTGTTGAAGACACTGTGTCAATCCATCTAGTAGAGGGTTTTCTTTTTTTGTGTTGACCTTCTACTCAAACATGATGTCCTTCTCTAGGGATTGGTCCCTCCTGACAACATGTCCAAAATAGATCAGACAAAGTCTAGCCATCCTTGCTTCCAAGGAGCACTCTGGTTGCATTTCTTCTAGGACAGATCTGTTGGTTCTTTTGGAAGTCCATGGTATATTCAATAATCATCTCTAGCACCATAACTCAAAAGCATCAATTCTTCTCCTGTCTCCCTTATTTAATGTCCAGCTTTCACAACCATATGATGTAACTGAATATACCATGGCATGAGTCAGGCACACCTTTATCTTCAATGTGACATCTTTAATTTTGGACACTTGCCTGAGGAAGTGATATTTGAGCTGAAAAGTAGAGAGAGGAAGGAAGAATGTGTTAACCAGGTAAAGGTTACACGATTCTTCAATAGGAAAGTGATAATCATGTAAATGTTATAAGATTCTTCAATAAAGAAGGAGAATGTGCCAGAGTCCTGAGGCAAGGGGGGTTGGCACATTCAGTAAAGTCTGCAAGGGTGATTGAGAATAAGGTACATGAGAGGAAGCAAGGGAGCAGGGAGCAGACTGAGGATGTGTGGCCTGGTAGGCCACTCTAATGATTTTTTATCTTCATGAGCCAACGGAAATCATTGAGCAGTTTCTACCAAAAATGTGGCATTTAGGATTTGAAAAATACTTTCAGCTCCAAGGAACAGAAATATCAAGTCAGAATGGCCTTAGACAACAGGAAGCTATATTATACCACATGACTATTACCAAAGTGGAGCTACTCCAAGAAGAGAATTCAGTGACTCTGAAACAACACCAAGGGCCATACATTTCTCCAATTTCATGTTACTATCTGCAGTAGGCCAGCATTGTCTTCTTTCTGATTCTACCCAGTCCCAAGATGAATACTGGGAGCGTCAGTCAGACTTTGTGCCTCTGTGACAAAATACCTGACATAAACTATTTAAGAGGGAAAAGGTTTATTTCAGTTCATGGTTTCATAAGTTTCAGTCCATGATCATGTAGCTTCATGTTGCTGATCTACAGTGAGGCCGGATATCATGGTGGCAGGAGCATGTGGCAGAGGCTGCTCACCTTGTGGTAGCCAGGAAGCAGAGCACAGAGACAGGAAGGGATTAGGGGATGATACCTCCAAGGCCCTGGTCCTAGCAATATATTTCCTCCAGCTAGGCCTCACCTTCTGAAGTTTCCAGCACCCTCCCAAATAGAACCACCAGCTGGAGACCTAGGCTTTAACACACAAGCCTTTGGGGGATATTTCATATCCTAACCATAACACGGAGGTTCCAGATGTCACATGGAGAAATTACAGTTTTCAGGGAAATAAACGATCTCCTTATCTCCCCCCAGACAAAAGGAATGATATTGCCATGCTTGGGTCTGATAGCTAGAGTGGCTGTGTAACAACTACATAAGTATGAGGAAAAGGAACTTATCTGAGCAAAAGTAAGATGTTTACTTGAAAAGGATAATTCCTTTGCTGGAGATCAAAGCAAAACACATGGACAAGTCCAAAGTTAATTGTGGAAAGATATACAGTGAGAGTTACATTGCACAGAGTGTGGATACTAGAAGGGGTGAAAATTTGGAACTATTAATACAATCTGACACTATATTCCTTAATGTTCTTATTGACTGGATTTATTATGCACACACACGTACACACACACACACACACAATTGGGGACATTATTAAATTCTGTGGCATTGGATACATGACAAATTGTCTCCATGCTTCTTACTTGGAAAATAATTGCCTACCGCTTTGATGTTTATTGTTGTATTAGTTTTATTGCTACTATAACATGTTACTACAAATCAAGCATTTGAAAGAAAAAGCATGTTTATTATCTCACAGTTCTGTGGGTCAGAAGTCTGACATGGGCCTCACTAAGCTAAAATCAAGGTATAAACAGGACTGTGTTCCTTTCTGGAATCTCGAGAGTAGAATCCATTTCTTTGCTCATTCAGATTGTTGGCAGAATTGCATGACCTGCTGTTAGAAGATCTTTTTTTCCTTTCTGTCTGTTGGCAACACACAGTCAACCCACTTTCCTTGGCCCATGGGTTCCTCCTTCCTCCACCTTCAAAGCCAAGTGGAATTCCTCACACTCGTCTTCTCTCCTGGTTCTTCTTCAGTCCTCACCTCTGACAGACTCTTGTGCCCTCCTCTTGCATTTTTAAGAGCCCAGATGGTGAAATTGAACCCAGCTGGATAATATGAAATCATCTCCCTATTTTAAACCTATCGTCTTAATTCCTCTGATCTTGTAACATAACATTTCATGAATTCTAAGGATTAGGATTCCTGCAGCTGTACACTGTGGTGTCTGATGCTGTTAGATCTCAGAAGCTAAGCAGGGTCTGGCCTGATTAGTACTTGCATGGGAGACCACCTGGGAACACCAGGTGCTGTAGGTTTGGAAGAAGGATCTGGCAGCCCACTCCCCCAAAAAACAATCAGCCATTGAAAACCCTATGAATAGGCAAGAAGCACTGACAATAGTGTTTCATCTGTTGTACATAGGGTCGCTATGAGTCGGATACCAACTCGAAGGCACCTCACAACAACAACAAGGATTATGATAGATGCATCTTAAGGGGATGGGGGCTATTATTCTACCAACCACAACTCTTTTTCTTTCTTTTTTTTTTTTTTTTGTGGTACTGAGTGCTTGAACACAGGGCCTCAAGCATACTTTGTAAGTGCTCTGTCATTGAGCTGCACCCTTTTGAAAGTTTTTTAAAAATTGAGACGAGTTTTCATTAAGTTATGCAGGCTGCCTCCAGTCTCAAACCTGCATTCCTCCATTCTCCACCTCCCAAGTTGTTGGAATTACAGGCCTGAGCCACCACACCTGGCCCTAACCACAACTCTTACCAACTATTAAATGAGTTTTTGTCTCTGAGAGTATCTGTGCAAGTGTTTTGAAAACATTGTGAGATTAGGGACTGGATATAAATGTCCCTGTGCACACAGGGACATTTACCTAAGCACACAGTTGACATTCAATAACAACATGGAGAAAAATGAACTTGGTATATGGGAAAGTTTTAATATAATTTAAAAGAGGGAGTTTTTATCTAAGTGATTTATTCCAAATAGAAGGCATAAATCCCACTGTCTAACACATAATACAGTTCTGTCCCTTTCCTGGGTTATTGTACCAAAAATAGCCAAGAGATATCTGTGGTAGAATATATACAAAGGAGGAAGATGAACACATGCACATTTTATTTTCTTTCCCCTATATGTTCTTATGAAACATTTTGGCAGAGACCAAGGGGAAAATGTAATGCCTTAATGAAAAAGACTCAGCTGGAGCCCTAGAAATTTTTCAATGCCACCTTTTAAAGGACTTTTGACAGAACTTGTGAGGGAGTGGATTGAGGGTTATTTAGGTCTACAAGGATTTATAACTTTTTCAGAGGATGAAGAAGGCTCTGGACCAGTTCTTTCTGTGATGCAAGGCATATTTATTTTGTGGCAAATGAGCTCATGTTGGGTTTCCTGGGGCACTAAACAGATGACTCACAGACTCTGAGCTCACTTCTCATCTCCTTGGGGCATTACTTGGGTCACCTGTGTAGGAATCCTCTAGTTTTCTTTCTGTTGTTATTGTTAGGTGCAGTGGAGTTGGATCTAACTCATAGCAACCCTATGTATAGCAGATGAAATACTACCCAACTCTGTGCCATGCCCTGCACTATTGTCAGTGCTACTCTATTATTCATAGGGTTTTCAATGGTTGGTTGTTTTGGGAGTGGGCTGCCCAGTCATTCTCCCAAGCCTACAGCACCTGGTATTCCCAGGCAGTCCCATCCAAGGACTAACCCCGTCTGACCCTGCTTAGCTACTGAGATTTGGTGAGATTGGATGCCAAGATAGTACAGCAGATAGCTAAATGTGCTGGGAGAAAAGTGAGAATCAAGTGACAGAGGGAACTATTGATATAACTACATGGAGCAAGGAACACAGAGTCAGAGGTAGAACAAAGGAGAGAGGGGCCAAAGAAAGAGATCCTGAGGGAAAACCTTGAGAATTTCTTTTTACAGTGCTAGGGATTGAACTCAGGGCTTATGCACACTAGGCAAGTGCCCTACCACTGAGCTACATTCCCAACCCAACCCTGAGACCTTGAGAGGAGAGGAGGGGAAGGAAGAACCTCATCAACTTAAGATGCAGACCTAAATAACCCCCAATCCACTCCCTCACAAGTTCTGTCAAAAGTCCTTTAAAATGTTGAGAACCACTTTAAAGCAAGGTAGAAGCTGCTGTGGTTCACATGATCTCTAAGTCATCTCACCTGAAGCATTTTTCAGAAAGATAATGAAAAGTCATCTAGTAGGGAGATGCTTGAATTGGATACCTATTCCAGGAACAGCTGTGTGTATTTGTGAACTTCTGGATACTTCGTGTTGCCCCTCAAGGGTGCAGTGTTCTCTTTATCTAATCAGTGGCTTGCACCAGACCAGGGAATGTCAACTTGTGTTTCACAACCCAAGAATTCAGAGGACTGGTGAAAATTTACACTAGAAAAAAATCTTTATTTTCACTAACATCCTAATGAAATTCAATATTTCCTTCAACGACAAGTGTCAGCAATTATCAGTATCTGTGATGTTGTCACCAACAGAAAGCACAGGTATTTTGTGTCATATTAAAGATTTTGCAAATATTTTATATTATTCATTCTCATCACTACTACTACTTAAGTTCTCAGTCTTCAAGTGACACCTTGTTTTCTAATGCATTAATGAAGAAGCACACATATTACTACATTGCAAATTTTTTCTTAATATGTTAATAAATGTCTTTTAGTGCAATCAGTTTTCTCTGTAGCCCAGTGATTTTTTTTTCATTCGTCTAATGACAATTTTCTGGCACACACAGAGTTTTAAAAATTCCTGCATTAAAGCTGAGTGTGGTAGCACATACCTAAAATCTAAGCACTCAGGAAGCTGAGGCAGGAGGATTAATGGACATTTGAGGCCAGTCTGGTCTACATCATGAGTTCTAGGCCAATGTGGGCTACATAGCAACATCCTGTCTCAAAAAAAAAAAAAAAAAAAAAAGTCTTGCACTAGATGTTCTCTAACATCCCTTAGAGTCTGTGAAACTAATGATATTACAAATTTACAAATGTCTGAGGATGTCCTGGGTACCAGGCACTGAAGAAGTTAATACTTGGATGAACATTTCCCAGGCAGTACAGAGCAGAAATAGAACTAGAATTCCAGCCCCTCCCACAGAGCCTGAATATACAATGCTATGCAGACAAGCAAGTCCTCTCAATCACTGTGCCTAACCATCTAACTATACTTTCCCACCTGTTGTTGTTCAGTGTCATCGAGTTGAGTCCAACCCATAGCAACCCTATGCACAATAGAATGAAGCATTCCCCAACATGGTACCATTCCCATCACTATGTCAGTGCTTTTCTGCTATTCATGAGGTTTTCAATGACTGATTGTTTCAGGATTGTTTTGGAAGTAGGCCACCAAGTCCTTCTCCCATTTTTTTGTGGTGCTGGGGATAGAACCCAGGGGCTCAGAGAGCTCAGAGTTAAACCCCAGTCTTCCCACCTGCTGCTTTAGATAAATTGCCTAAACTCAGGCCAACTTCTTCACTTGTGCACTCAGCCCCATCTCAACTTACCTACACAAGAATACCCCTCTGGAAATTTTCCCCTCTCTCCTATATCATCAGTTTTTCCCTCACTACTAAATTGCTGTCGTCGAACCACAAATATGTTATTCTTTGTCCCATCTAAAAAATCCTATAGTAGTTATGCTTCTGCATAACAAATTTCCTGCAAATTAGTAGCTTAGGACAGCAAGCATTTGTTATCTCACACACTTTATGAGGGTCAGGAAACTGGGAGTGGCTTATTTCACTTGTTCCGACTCAGGATCTCTCATGAGGTTGCAGGCAAACTGTTGGCCAGGTCTTAAGATTTAGCTGGGGCTGGAGGATCTGCTTTCAAACTCACTCAGTTTCTCATTGTTCCTCATCATGTGGGCCTCTTCATAGGGTTACTTATAGCAGGTCAGCTTCCTTCTCACAGAATGAGTGACATAAGACAGAAGGAAAGCAAGAGGGTACCAAAATGGAAGTCACAGTCTTTTACAACCTTACCTTAGAAGTGACATTCCTTCTCTTCTGCCACTGTTGGTCACATGCACCAACCCAGGTAAAAGAGAGGGGCCCACACAGGATGTGAACACCAGGAGGTGGGGACTGTTGGGAGCCATTATGGAGGCTGACTGCCACAAATCCTTTCTGCCCCTTGTCCTTCTTCACATTTCTCTGGTCTCTGTAGAGAAAAATTCATATTTGAAAAGTTGCTTGTTTCATATCCTGTGATTTTCCTTCCTCCATTCTCCCTTGAACCCCTTCCAATCAGACATTTGTCCCCATCATTCCACCCTTCTCTCAGTCACCAATGACTTCCACATTGTCAAACCCATTGGCCAATTCCCAGTCTTCACTTCATTTGACTTGCTGCTAGCATGAAACATAGCAGATCACTCCCTTCTCCTTGAAATGCCTCTGCAGTTGGCCTCAAAGAGATGACCCTCTTCTGGTTTTATTCCCGCCTTATTGGATGCTTCATAGGTATTTGATAAATATATTAGGAAATGGAGGGGGACAATACTCAGCATGGCACGAAAAAGAGAGAGAGAGAAATGAACAAAGAGGGAAATTCTTAGCAGTCACAGAGAAAGCTAAATAAACTTCAAAATGGTGCAATGATTAATTTCAGAGAAAAAAAAAAGTTTTTTTCAGTACTCAGGACTGAACCCAGGGCCTCTCATGCACAAGGCAAGCACTTTCCTACTGAGCTACACTCATAGCCCCATAGAAAAATTTAAAATTACACAAGAGAGAAAACATTATTAGACCTTATTATTACTTTTTTTATGCAATAGTGGAGGGTTGACTCCAGAGCCTCACACATGCTAGGCAAGTGCTCCACTACTGAACTGCACCCCTAACCTGTTTTTTATTTTTTATCTTGAGACAGAGTCTCACTAAGTTGTGCATGCTCCCTCTGGTGTCAAACTCTAGATCTTCCTGCCTCAACCTACTGAGTTGCTGGGATTACATCTGCGCGTTATGAAGCGTCACAGTATGCATTATTTGGTTGAACAGTGAATACGCCAAATAAGCACTTACTTTAATCAATGTTTGCATAACTATATTAAGAAGATTGAAGAAGGGAAGCTGAAGGTGAAAACTGTGAAATCAAGATAATAAGAGATTTCCTAAAATGTTAACAGCAGTAGACAAATACTATTTAGAAACATGGATGTTCACGCCAGAAGACAGAGCTATAAAGATGAAAATAAGTGCTAAGTAGATTGGGTAAATCATCATACTGAAAATAGCTAGAAAAACAGACAAAAGTCAACTGATGGAAGCCATCAGTGAGCTAATAAACTTGTGGAGAATTATGGAGTCAAGTTCTAGGAGAAGAAAAAATTCAACAAGAGTTTTTCTTCTGAGAGTGCCAATTCTGGAAAAGGTGAGCAGGGTATGGTGGCTCAGGAGGTAGAGGCAGGAGGATCACAAGTTCGAGGCCAGAGGTAGCCTGCATAACTTAGTGATATCCTGTCTCAAAACTTTAAAAATGTAAAAAATTGGCTGAGAGTGCAGCTCAGTGGTACAACCCCCAGTACTGCAAAAACAAACAAACAAACAAACAACAAAAAAAAAAACTCTGGAAAAGATGACAAGAGACCATCTGAACAGTGTCAGTGTTTTGGGGTTTTGTTGTTGTTGCTATTATTTTTGTTTGTTTAGCTCCAAGAGGCTAAAAAGACAAAAACTGAAGTCCAGTGCCAATAAAGAGTGAGCTCCTAACTTCGGTGAAAACCCCCAAGGGCTATACCCAGAGAGGAAGATGAAAGTAGAAGCAGGCCAGCCTTCTCAAGTACTAAGCCTTGCTGTAAATTGTCCCTATCTCTAAAAACGGACTAAAGTGATGAGGGGGGAGAATTAGTTTCCACCTTTACAAAAGACGATTGTCAAAGAGTCTGTGGACATATTTTAAAATCACTACAGTTGCCCACTGGATCCAGTCCCCTAGACCCTCAGCATCATCTTGGCCCTGATGTTCTTTCCAATTCTTGATAATAAAGAGGCTTGGAAAGGTGAACCCCAGGAAATAGGGATGGAAGTAAACACAGCTCTTACTCTTTGGGCCTAGAATGGAGCCAGTCAAAGCTGCCCTCAGAGCTTTCCGAAGACCTTTCCACACCTCAGAGCCAGAAAGGCATGTATGTGTGGGGTCGCCAGGGGCAGCAGCAAGAACTCAGTCTGTGTCATTCAGGAAGAAAATGAACATGTTGGAAAATTACAGAGGAGTGAACAAAATCAAAGAGAAAGATGCAAAACCGGGTTCAGAAAACAGTAGTTACTTTCTGAGTAGAGAAAACGAAGAGATCTTGGTGTTTCTCTTTTTGCTTATATGTATTTTAAATTTGTATGTGTGCAACAAGGAAAATACAATAAACAGGTTTTAAAATAAACACTCTCAAATTACAAGGTTAAAATAGAATCTCTAATTATATGGTGCTTTCAGGAGACAAACAAAATGATACTGAAAAGTTAAAAATAAAATTTTTTAAAAGCTGAGATTTATCAGCTTTAAAAAAATCAAACACAAAAAGAGCCAGGATAACAAAATTCACTTCAGATTACATTAAATGCAAGGCATTAAATGGAACAAAGAAATTCATTTTACATCAAAGAAAAGCATAGTCTCCAATGAAGATATAATAGATCTAGCAGATGGTCCTGATAGTCATTACACCTATTTTATCTCTGCTCTTTGTGAGATGTATCAGAGAATTACTGTGGTCCCTTTGAAAGAATTATTGAGGTGCAGAAGACAGGGTAAAATTATAAGTAGATCTCAGAGTTTTTTATTATATTTTATTATATTTATTTATATATTATACATTATATATTATTATATTTTATTATATTTATTATATTATATTTATTATATTTTGTTAGGTGTTGTAGAGTTGGGTCTGACTCATAGCGACGCTATCTATAGCAGAACAAAACATGATCCAACATTGTGCCTGGAACTCACTATGTAGTCTAGGCTGGGCCTCAAACTCATGGTGATCCTCCTTCCTCAGCCTCCTGAGTACTGGGTTTACAGGAATTTGCCACCATGCCCAGCTTGAAAAGGTCAGTTTTCTAGTGCCTTGAAGGAATCAGGGTCAGTAGCTGGCATCCTGGAGTCATAACCAGGATCACAGCAAGGCCCTGGATCCAACCCCCCAGGTACTACAGGAAAACAAACAAAAACAAAAACAAAAACAAAAACAACCTTACAAAAACCAAACTGTTCTTTTGGTTTTGTTGTTGTTGTTGTTGTTTGTTTGTTTTCCTGCAGTACTGGGGGGTTGGACCCAGGCCCTTGCATGTACTTTGCAAGTGCTGTACCACTGAGCGACACCCCGAGCCCCTCTTTAATTTGTTATCTTGAAACAGGGTCTCGCTAAGTTATGCAGGCTGCCTCTGGTCTCACATTTTCAGTCCTCCTGCCTCTGCCTCCCAAGTCACTAGGATTACAGGTGTGTGCCACCTGGCCTTGTTTTTGTAAAGTGTTTTGATAACTATATTTCAATATAATTGGTTTCTTTTGTAATTCTAAGTACTTTATTCTTTAGATGTAAAATTTCTTGTAAAGGCTATAAGAGCTTCACCCGACTGCAGAAGGAATCTGTGGTCTACACAATGCTAAGGCCCTGACCCTCACACCTCCCTTGGGCCCCTCAGAGAGAAGGGCCAAAGGCAAGAACAACACTGTACCCCAAGCCACACTGTTACACCCCCGGGAGGAGCAATGGAATCAGAGTACATCTACAGTGTTGTGGAATTTGCTAATTCAGTCTCTTTCTTTTATTTGTTGCTTTTTTCTCTCTCCTTACTACCCCACCCCATTCCACTCACATCACAGAGCCCCCCTCCAAAGTGACCTGTGTTGGGACAAACTAATATGCTCATATTCACATACAAACATGAATTTCAATATATACATATACTTTGACGTATATACATGTACATGTCTAGGGGTTGCCAGCCTTTTTCCATGCATAGAGGAAGTATTACAAATATGTGGAGAAGAAATGGATTTCCTGAGGTGATATATATTCAATATTTTCAAATGTAACATATTTAAAAGAATTAGGATCACTACATATACAGTTTGGGGCTGGGATTTAGCTCAGTTGGTAGAGCGCTGCGCTGCAGTCTCTGAGGTCTCAAGTTCAATTCCCAGCACTGCAAAAATGGGAGACGGGCCTGGCAATCCACTCCCAAGGCAATCCGGATACAGTTGCCATTGAAAAAAACCCTATGAGGGTCGCTATGAGTCGGATACTGACTCGACAGCATGTAACAACAACATATACAGTTTGGTGGGCTGTTTTCTTCGTTTTAATGTTATATTGTAGTTTTCTATATCATTGAATTCTATTTAAAATTGTTTCTGACTTCAGGTCAAACAAGGTTGCACTGAAATATATTTAATAATCTTTCTATTGCACATTAATATTTTCTGATTTTTCTTATGATAAAAATGCTATAATGAGCTGAGGGTGTAGCTCAGTGGTGGTAGAGCACTTGCCTGGCATACACGAGGCTTTAGGATTGATCTCCAGCACTGCAAAAATCAAAAACAAAAGCAAAACAAAAAAAAAGCTATGATGAACCTCATTATACACATGTCTTTGTGAAAAACTCTGCTTATGATTTTAGGATAAATTCTTGGAAGTGGAAGTAACGGATGAAAGAGTGCAATTGTTTCCAGAATGTTGTTATACATTATCCATTCACTTACTGGGCAGATTATATCAATTCCAGACCCACCAGCAGTGAGCTAAAGTGCTTTTCACATCTCCCTCACCTGCAATAAAACTGATTACTTCCAAAAACAAAAAAAAACTTTGCCAATTTTATAGACAAAATTATCTCTACTTTTATTTTTCAGTTTTGTGGCTATGTAACCGAGCTCCTTTTTTTGTTGTTGTTGTTTTGTTTTGTTTTTTTGTTTTTGTAGTACTTGGGGGTAGGTTCGGGGCCTTGCACTTTGCAGGCCCTGCAGACTTTGCATACTTTGCAGGTGCTCTGCCTCTGCACACCCCCAGCCCATTTTAATTTTTTTATTTTGAGTCAGTTATGCAGGCTGCCTCTGGCCTTGAACTTGCAATCCCCCTGTCTAAGCCCCCTATGTAGCTAGAATTAGAAGTGTGTGCCACTGCACCTGGCTGTGGCTGAACTTTTAAAACATGTTTATTAGTATTTCTTGTCTGAGAGTCATATGTTCCCATATTTTGCCACTGTTTATGTACACTGGTGCATTCACATTTTATTAACCAGGGGTTAGTGGAGCAGTGGTTGAGAAAGTATAATGCTCAGTACAATGTTGGTAGTCATTAATCAACTCAGATGCAATTGATGATATTCAATCAGTTTCAACCCATGAAAATACCAACTTCACAGGGTCCAACCAATGCAAGGATTATCTCACTTAGTTCATAACAGGTACTCTTAATGTTCTCATTTTACAAAAGAAGGAACTGAGACACAGAGATTCTAAGTGATTCGTCAGTGGTCTCACTACCAGTGGATAGTGGAGCCAGGATTCGAATGCAGGCAGGCTGACTCCAGGACCTTGACAAGCAGTTAATGTGCTGAACAGGTTAAGAAGAAAATATGAGCACTCCAGGGTAGTTTGCAAATGGAAAACCTCCTCATTTTCCAGCTTGTAACTATTGGCACATACGAAAACATTTTTGGAAGCTATTTCTTGTACATCCAACCACCTAATTTTCTATCTCATTTTAGATGCACCATTTGCGATTGAATTTTGTTTTTAGTTTCTAGTACCAAATCATCTTTAAATAATGACAACATTAAAAGAAATATTTCTCCACTTCCAGCTCTTAAAAGATCTTATTTCTAACTTTTTTATTAAAATAACCAGGATTTTTAAAATTTCCAGTTAAAAAAAAGTACTTTGCATTCGGATTTTTGCCTGTCTTACTGAGAATACATGCCATGGTCTAAACGTTTATGCTCCCCACCCAAAAGTATATGTTGAAATACTAAACCTCAAGGTAATGGTATTAGGAGGTGGGGCCTTTGGGAGGTGATTAGGTCACATGGGTAGAGTCCTCATAAATGGGATTAGTGCCCATACAAAAGAGACCTTAGAGAGCTGTCTTGCCCCTTCCACCATGGGAGGACATAGTGAAAAGGTGCCATCTACAGAACAGGAAGCTGACTCTCCTCACCAGACACTGTCAGTTCTTGATCGTGGGCTTCCCAACCTCTAGACCTGAGAGAAGTAATTTCTATTGTTAATAAGCTATCCAGTTCATGGTATTTTGTTATAGCAGCTCAACTGGATTAAAACAATATCTTCACTATTTAAGTGTAAAGAATGACATCCACTGATAATGTAACACTGTTGAAACACTTATGTGTTTATGGTCTTGGGGCAAGCCCTGCTTTACCATGAGTTTTTTTCTTTTTCCCTGTTTTAACCTTTGTGCTATTATTGTCATCTACTTTATTTACATATTATAAATGTTAACATATATTGTCTTTTTTATGGAACAGTGAATTATCTTCACAAGACATAAGTAGTTAAGTATTTGAATATTACCCCTGTGGGATATATCAGCCATTGAAAACCCTATGAATAGTGTAGAAGCACTGACATGGTGCGAGGCATGGCACAATGTTGAGGAGTGCTTCATTCTGTTGCGTATATGGTTGCTATGAGTGAGACCCGACTTGACAATACCTAACAACAGCACAACAATATATATATTACATGTAGTTTTGTAAATTGTCAGATATTTGCAAATATTTAAATTGATAATAAAGAATTTTTTTCTTGTTGGCAACTGGTTTTATTACCTTTACTTTTTTCTTTTTAAAAAATTTACTAGTATTTTAATTGTATACATTTATGAGGTACAGAGTGGCAATTTGGTTCATATATACAGCCTGCAATTATCAAATTAGGATTGCTGATGTTTCCATCTCCCTGAATATTTTATACAAAATTTATGATTAACATGTAATAATAATTGTACATATTTTCAGCTACAGTATGATTTTTTAAATTACATGCAGTATAGTGATATTCATTTGGGATTTTCATAAAATTGTATCCTGTTTTGCCCTTTTTCTTTCCCTCTTTGCCTCCCCCCATGTTGTTCTTCTTCCCCCTCCAGATTTTTCTGTCTCCTTCCCCTTACTACTAGTTCCTTCCCCTCCATGGATCCCATTGCATTTTCCAATCTTAGATGTACAATTGTGTGTGTGTATGTATTTTTTTCCTTTAAAGTAGATCTAACTCCCCCATATGAATGAATATATATGGTATTTCTGTTTTTGAATCTGGGTT
The DNA here is from genome assembly GCA_007922755.1 of Pedetes capensis. Lineage (NCBI taxonomy): Eukaryota > Metazoa > Chordata > Mammalia > Rodentia > Pedetidae > Pedetes > Pedetes capensis. Next base: position 44,799 of record VMDO01006124.1, on the reverse strand, counting down.
ATTTCGTTTAAAATGATGCTTTCCTTTTCCATGCATTTTGCTGCAAATGATGTAATTTCATTCTTCTTTACTGCTGAATAATATTCCATTGTGTCCATATACCACATGTTAACCTAACCATCTGTTGATGGACATCTGGGCTGATTTGATAACCTTGCAATTGTGAAGAGTGTTGCAATAAACATGGAAGTGCAGGTGTCCCTGTTGTATGGTGACTTATCTTCCTTTGGGTATATGCCCAGGAGTGGCATAGCTGGATCATATGGGAGCTCTATTTTTAGTTGTGTGAAGAACTTCTGTACTGATTTCCTTAGCAGTTGAACTAATTACAGTCCCACCAGCAGTGTAAAAGAGTTCCTTCCCTCCCACTGTCCTTGTGAGTATTTGTTGTTTGTTTCTTTGATGCTAGCCATTCTGACTGGGGTGAAATAGAATCTCAATGTAGTTTTGATTGCATTTTCCTATGAATAGCAAAAGGCACTGACAATAGTATCAGGCATAGCAAGGTGTCAGATAGTGTTTCATTCTGCTGTCTATTTGTTGTTGTTGTTGTTGTTAGGTGCCGTCAAGTCGGTATCCGACTCATAGCGACCCTCATAGGGTTTTCAATGGCTGAGTGCTTCGGGATTGCCTTGGGAGTGGATTGCCAGGTCCTTCTCCCATTTTTGAGGTGCTGGGAATTGAACTGGGGACCTCCCAGACTGCAGCGCAGCGCTCTACCCACTGAGCCAAATCCCAGCCCTCTGCTGTCTATAGGGTCACTATAAGTCAGAACAAACACAACAGCACCTAACAACAAGGCCCCTGAACACTCATATGTTTATTGGCCATTTGGGTTTTTTTGTTTGTTTGTTTTTTGTTTTTGTTTTTGTTTTGTTTTTTTAGTACTGTTTGTCCATTTCCGTTGCCTACTTATTTGTTGGATTATTTGTTACTTTGGTGTTTAATTTATTGATTTTTTTATATTCAAAATATTAATCATTTGTCAGAAAACATAGGTAGCAAAGATTTCCTCCCACTCTGTGACCATCTACTGTAATTGGTTGTGTTCAAGATCTATTCAGATGATAATATATTTCTTATTTCTATGGATTTGATGTAGAAAATGCTTAGATTTCTTGACAATAATCAACTCTTTCATTCCTGGGATAAATGCTGTCTGGTGGTAGGAATGAGAAAACTGAGGTCCTGAGAGTGACTGGCTGGCTGGTGTTTTATAGATAGAAGGATTTCAGCACCTCCTGTTACTGTTCTTCTGCCGCTCTCATATTACACCACACCCCCATATAAGTAGCATTTTACACATGGAGAAATTGGAGGCCTCCATGGTGTAAACTTGTCTGAAGTGGCACAGCTTCCAGGACCGAAATCTTTGGTCTGGGTCAAATTAATTTGACTGTGTCGGAATTATATTTGATGACTTGTGTGATGCTAGCTAGGACAATCCCTCCATGGGGGTCTCAGTTTTCCCATAAGATCTAACAGTCTTTTGTGTAAACACTCACATCAGAGCCCAGGAGAGTGCGTGGAAGGTGCAGTAGTCCTCTTCCCCCTCTTCCTTCACTGCCTGGGCCCCTTTCCAAGCTCCCTCTCCCACCCACACTTTGCACTTTCACCTGCAGACAACTCTGGCCTGAATGTGGGTGAGGGTGGTCAAGCAGTCTAGGAATCCAGTAATCACCCTTCCTGTACTCCAGGGGACTCTGACTTACAGTTCCAAGTTGGGGGAAGATCTGTCACTAATATGCTCCCAATCAGGGTCTGCAGCAAGACAGACCTGTCACCTGCCAGATGTGTTCCCAGGTTGGTGCCCCAGGGGGCAGACAGGTAAGAACAACTGCTGCAGAGGTTCAGAGGGTCTTCCTGCTGGCAAGGGCTTCCTAGAGCCGGTGGCCCTTGGGGTAGGCTTACTTTAAATAGTTGGGAGGTGATATTCCATGCAGAGGGAGTCACCTGTTGCTTGGACAGAATGAACCATAAAGTTTACCTTTAACATGTGCATTACTTTCTATGTACTGGCCCCCTTCTTGAAGCTCCAATGCATTCAATCCAAAGCCAACAGAAGCAAGGTGTAGGAATAAATTTAAGGGGCTGCCTTTAGATTTTTATTCACGTGTCCAGATTTACATACTTTCAGGATCCCCAATAAGGCCACTTCCTTGGTCAGATTTTGCATTGGAATATGGAGGCCAGGAGTGGGGAGTGAAGGGTATGTCTTGTAAGATCCACATGGGAAAGGAGGCAAAGGATGGGGTGAGGGTGGAGGCTATGCAGTTCCTGGAGGGAACAGGCAGAGTTGTCAGACTCTGAGGACCCCCTGGGGCTGCCATTTCCTCAGAGACGCCTGGAGGGGACTGTCTGTGGGGTTGCCAGGTTTCTGGCTGCTTATGAAATCTAGTCGGTACCCAAGGCTGGCGCGCCCTCTCGTGGCAGCCCCTGACATGCCTCCAGCCAACCGCTGAGCATCCTCTAAGGGCTTCCTGTTCATTACCAGCGAGGCATCAGAAGCTGGACTTTATAAGGAAGAACACAGCATCAGGATTGGAGAAAGACTTGTTAACAATTTGCGTTATGCAGATGACACAACTCTGCTTGCTGAAAGTGAAGAAGATTTAAAACATTTACTGATGAAAACCAAAGAACATAGCCTTCAGTATGGATTGCGACTAAACAACAAAACAAAAATCCTTACAACTGAGTCAGTATGCAACTTCACAATAAATAAAGAAAAGATTGAGGTTGCCTATGATTTTACTTTACTTGGCTCTACAATCAACATCTGTGGAAGCAGCAGTCAAGAAATCAAAAGACGCATTGCTTTGGGAAAAGATCTCTTTAGAGTATTAAAAAGTAAAGATGTCACATTGAAGACAAAAGTATGCCTGGCTTATGCCATGGTATTTTCAGTTGAATCTTATGGTTGTGAAAGCTGGACATTGAACAAGGGAGACAGGAGAAGAATTGATGCTTTTGAATTATGGTGCTGGAAATGATTATTGAATATGCCAGGGACTGCCAAAAGAACCAATAGATCTGTCCAGGAAGAAATGCAACCAGAGTGCTTCTTGGAAGCAAGGATGGCTAGACTGCGTCTTATGTATTTTGGACATGTGGTCAGGAGAAACCAATTCCTGGAGAAAAACATCATGTTTGGGAGAGTGACAGGTCAACGAAGAAAAGGAAAACTCTCCACTGGTGGATTGACACAGCATCTGCAACAATGGGCTTAAACATAAATAAGATCATGTGCCTGGCACAGAATCGGGGAGTGCTTCTTTCCCCTGTACATAGGGTCACTATGAGTCAGACTTGACTGCACCTAACAACAACAACAACAACAACAACAACAACAACAACAAAAGACTATCCACAAAAGTTTTCCCTCTTCCAATCCCTCTGCAGTGCACACTGAAAGAATGGCTTGGTCCGCATGTCAGTGTTCTACTCGCCCCCTCCTTTCCAGGCATTTCTCCTCTGTTCCCGTCTCTCAGCTATCTCTCTTTTCCTCTTCCAGTCTACTTCTGCCCCATGAATTAACTCAGGCTCGTGGGGTGTTGATACCTGATTGTTACTCAGTTTACCTGTAACTTAACAGATTTCACATCTTTCTTCCAATGCCATGGCCAAGATCTGGGTTAGCATCACTAACTCTCCTTATACCTCCATTTTCTGTGAAATGTGGATAACTGTAGTGGCCATGTCCTAAGTATGGTATAAGGCAAATGAGTCTCTACATGTGTAGAAGACCTACGCCCCCACACATTGCCTTGATGCCTCCACTTTTTCCTACACTTCTGTTGCTGCCCTGCTTTCACTGTGGGGACACAGCCAGCGCCTGCTGCTCTCTGTTACACAGCTGTCCAAGGCTTCTGGAACTTCCTTAGCCACAGACAGCAGCCTGAAAGTGCCAAGGATCAGGGTACTACCCCTGTATTAGTCAGGGTTCTCCAGGGGAAACAAATCAATACACTGCACTGTCATGCCTCACTTGATGATGGGAATATTGTCCTCAGAAATGTGCTTCATTAGGTGATTTTCTGGTCATGAGGGCATCATAGAATGTACTTAAATTAAAACAGTTATGACAGCCGGGGGGCTGGGATTTAGCTCAGTTGGTAGAGCAACACTCTGCAGTCTCTGAGGTCCTGATTTCGATTCCCAGCACCGCAAAAATGGAGAAAGACGTGACAATCCACTCCTGATGCAATCCCGAAATAATCAGCCATTGAAAACCCTATGAGGGTTGCTATGAGTCAGAAATGACTCTACCTAACAACACCAACACCTAACAGCACCTAACAACAACAACAACATGACAGCGGGGTGTAGTAGCACAAGCCTGTAATCCCAGCAACTCATGAGGTAAAGGCAGGAGGATGGTGAGTCTGAGGCCAGAAGCAGCTTGCATAACTCAGCAAGATCTCATCTCAAAATAAAAAATAAAACAAAACAAAAAAGGCTGTAGGTGTAGCCCAGTAACAAAGCATTTGCAAAGTATGTGCAAGGCCCTGGGTTCAAGCCCCAAATACCACAATACAAAAGAAAACAAAACCAGCAATGACATTACTAGGCAATATGATCTTACGGGACCACCATCGTATATGGGGCCCACTGCCTGCTGAAACACATGGTACGTGACTATATGTACATACACGGAGAGAGACAATAGTAGAACATGAAGATATGTGTCTGAGGTGTAGCTGGTACTCTCACGTTTTCTTATGTATTATTTATTGCAGTACTTGGAGGTTGAACCTGGGGCCCTGAGCATGTGCATACTTTGCAAGTCCTCCACCACTGGGCTGAACCCCCAGACCATTTTTATTTTTTTGCTTTGAGACAGGATCTAAGTTATGCAGCCTGCCTCTGGCCTCCAACTTGCAATCCTCCTGTCTCTTCCTCCTCAGTTGCTGGGATTACAGGTGTGCACCAGTGCACCTGACTTGTTTTTTATTATTAATACTATTATTTTGGCTATTTGAGGTGCTCCATGACCTTATCCACATACAAAGTACCAAGATTCCACTCTGACCCCAGCCTCCTTCAAGGCCTGGAGCTGAACTGAGAGCTCCTTACCACCCCTCCAAGCTTGACCACCACCCCTTTCCCAGACTCACAATTCCAGGTCGTGACCCCTTCCCTTCCCTCCACCATGCAAGAATCTGCACCAAAGTCCCCAATTCACAGTCCTGCCTGGGCTGGAACTCCTCCTGTGGCTGAAACATCCATTTCTTTCCAAGGAAATGGGTTGCATGGAAACCATGATTACAAAGAATAGAGCTTAACAGGGAAGATACCTTCAAAGGCACAGCAAAACAAATGGAAACAAGGCATTTCCACATAAAATGAGAAGTTGCACATTTTTCTGCTCATCTCCTAGGCATGCAGAAACACACACAAGGAGCTTAGCTCATCAGGACGCCTTCATATACTCTTTATTGTGCATAACATGAGAGATCCTGGCTGATAGCAGGAGTGTGTGACAGTAATTACGATAGATGGATAATTATTTGTATGTGGAAGGGTTTGATGAATAGGTCTGGGTGAATAGGAGCTATAAATACATATATTAGGGAAGGATTCCATTAAAAATGAACCTAAAGGAATTGAAAACCTTCTGATAGATCATTAGCCATTTCAAGAGATTTTTGTACCTAAGGTATTATTGGATCTTTTCACCTTTTACTAAAAGGCTTTCCAAAAGAAAATCAAAGCCTCTGAAATTATAATGTAAATCAATGGGGGAAAGGCATTAAATTTATAAGTTCCATTTTCATGCAGCTTCTCCCAAACTCAGCTGTGATACAAATTAAAGACTACCTTGTATATATTCAGTGCCTTCAATGAAGTCCATTATAAATAAAAGCTTTATTATACTTGGCGTGATATAGATGTAGGTTGAACATTGCAGCCAGTTACTTCTACCAGTGGGAAATGGGTTGAATTTTCAGAAGAAAAACTGAAATGAACATGACACTGATACTCTGGTTCAACTAACCAGATGTTTCTTATATAAAAATTTTCCAGGTTTAATATAATTTCATATTTTTTATATAGCCAACTGAGTTTTTTCCTCATTTATATAGCAAGCAGTACTTGTAAATGGAATATCCAAATTTTCCTTAAATTACTTAGGCCATGGGCAGTCATTAGTTGTACAATATAGGCTTCTAGTCCAGGAATCATCCAAGAGCAACACCCCTGAGCATAAAAGGATTTAAGACTCTTTTAAAGGTATATATGTTATGGCATACATGTGTATGTGTGATGTGTGTGCATGTTACACTGTAATGGTATACACCAAATATAATAGTGACCATCTGTGGTGTAATTGTTTAAATCACAGAAAAATATAAATGACAATATGATACACCCTCATGCATCCAAAATCAAGCTTTAAAATAGAAGACCTCAACCAAGGCAGTTGCATTGCTCCTGACCCATCCCTCCAGGATCATGTCTCCTTCCCTGTATTCCTCTGAGTTGATCATTATCTTTTGGTTGTGGGGGTTTTGTTTGTTTGGTTTGGTTTGTTTTTAGACAGGGTCTGTCTATGTCCAACTCATTATACAGCCCAGGCTGGCCTTGAAGTGGAGATATTTCTGCTTCAGCCTTTCGAGTGATGAGATTACAGATATTCATCACCATGCCTGGCACTGATCATTATTTTGATCACCATTTCCATGCATTTATGTACACATTCACCACGAATGTCTGCATCCCCAAGCATTGTCTTGTATGTATCCAAGCTTTAAAGAAATGAACACTTTATACTACATGGAATTCTCCACAAGTTGGCTTTTTTGCTTATACCATGTTTGTGAGATTCTCCTACAGGGTTACTTGTAGCTATAACTGCCTCGTGTTTATAGCTGTTTAGTTTACATTGTGTAAATATACCATATTCATTTACTCTTCAGATTCTCCTGTGGGTGGACATTTCAGTCAGTTCTAACTTTTTGCTTCTATCAACAGTGCTCCTATAAATACATATGAAATATTTCAAAATAAACTGCAAAATGTCCTAAAAATATGTCCCCATTATTGGATTCAGAGTATACTTTTTAAAAAGCACATTGGACTATAAATTTACCCCTAAAGATCATTTTATCTTTATTTGTTAAGTTTTTATAATGAAACTATTATTTTTAAGGAACATTTTTACATATTCAGAGTACTTTTCTATATCATTCATGGATTATTTTGGATTTTTGTTAGTTTCTAGCAAGTGACTTAATTTGTCTTCATTCTTTCTTTTTTTCAACAAGTTTATTTTAGAATAAAAATTTAACCTCTAAAGACCACTATCTCACATGTTTTGATAAGTAAAATTTGTATTATTGCTCAATTCTAAATTTTTCTGATTTTCTATTATGCATTCCTTGCTAACTTCTGAGATACATCTAATTTTATTTAATCACAGTCAGAAAAATGTGGTCTGTGAAAGAATTCTTTGAAATCTGTTGAAGTTTTTTCTGTAGCCCAAAATGTGGTCTATTTTGGGGAGGATTCTATGTATGTTTGGGGAAAAAGTGTGTTGTCTGTGGTATAGAAGTTTTCTCATCTGGCTACATCCCCTCCTACCTCTCTCCCTCTTTCAGTCCCCTTTATCCCCACTCTCCTCCCCTTATTCAGATGTATTAATCCTGATTTTCTTCATTGATTGATTTATTCATTTATTCATTATGGATTTTATTTCTCACCCTTTCAGTCTATTTATTTTTCCAATCTATTTAATTTGTCTTTTTAATCTATTCTGAGACATGTAGCCCAAAATCTCTACTCAATTCTGGGTCTAGAACGCATAACTGTTATTTATTTATCAATCATTCTGAGACCATACTTCTAGGAGCATATAGGTGCATATGTTGTATCATCTTGATGGACTGTTTCAGAATGAAATATCCCTCTCTGTCTTTTTTATTCCCTTTCTCCTAAGATTCTGTTTGCTCTGATATTAGCATTTCTACACTGTTTTTTTTTCTAGGTTAATATGTTTTTATTAGGATTCAGGTTCCATATAAGGTAGAAAGCAGTGGCAAGAGGAGTTCAGGTGGGGGGTGAAGGAACACCAGACTTGGCTAGTTGGGCCACTGCCAGAGGCCAAATGGGAACCTGGGGCTTGAAGGGGTCCGGGGGTGGAGGGTGGGACTGGGGCCAGCCAAAGGGACTACACAGGGTCAGCGGATGGTCTACACTGTTTTTTGATTTTGATGACATCTGGGGAGGATGAGGATGGTACCAACATGTTTTTGTTTGGGGGCAACTATATCCATTTCCAAAAGTGGAAGTCTTCTCTAGATTTGCTTTTTCTGATTCATGAGTTTTCTCAAGGTGCATGCACTGCTGAATTCCAGGTTTCTCTGCAACATGCACAAATCTCCTTCCTTAGAAGCAACTGTCTGGGCCACACATAGCAAAAAGTCAACAAATGGGAATAAGACCCATGTCTTCATGGGTCGTTTCAAACCTCAAGCCTACCAGAAATATGATACCACACTATGGACTAGTTACTAATCAGGATTCTTCAGCCTCAAGAGACAGATGTCTAATGCAAAAAAAGCTTAGGTCAGGCCAGGTATGTTGGCACACACCTGTAATCCCAACGTTTGGGAGACTGAGGCAGGAGGATCACAAGTACAAGTTGAGGCCAGCCTAGACCACATAGGAATTCTAGGCCAGCCAAGGATACATAGTGAGTGCCTGTCCAAAAAAAAAAGAAAAAGAAAGAAAGAAAGGAAGGAAGGAAGGAAGGAAGGAAGGAAGAAAGAAAGGAAGGAAGGAAGGAAGGGAAAAAAAGGAAAGGAAAAAAAAAAGGCTTAGGTCAAAAAATATTTGTTGGTTGATGTAATAAACTTCAAGAAGGGCCAGAGCCAGACCACCACCCACTTCCCTCTCCCCATCCTCATGTCTGTCTTGGTCACCATCCTCACCGGTTTTCAAGCTGCCTTTCACACCAAGACTAGACCCATAATAGTTGTATGGGTCTTATCTTCCCAGGTTCTGCCCCAGGAAGTGAATACCTTGGTATCTCTGCTCCAGTTTGGAAAGCCTCAGAGGAGGAAGTTAATTACAGCCCAATAGTTTCTGACAATCTCCTGATGGTTTACTTTTACAGTTTATTGTACTAATAACTTAGAGTGTTCTCGTATTGTAATTCATTTTATTGCAGTTCTTAAATCCAAGTGTGTTACTGTAAGTGCTCTGCTGAACTCTCTGTTCTTTGTCATCTCCTGCTCCGTGTGAATGCTCTGACCTTCTTCCTGGACAATGGCTCTTCATCATTTTGGGTTCTCAATAACAGTTTAGTTTATTTCTCTTTTTGGCTGTTTTATTATAAGAGGGGATACAGGGCATTACTTAACTAACACCTGCTGATATTTGCCAATTAGAAAGATACTTTTGCTCATGCCAGACACATCTCCCCTCACCAAAAGTATTTAGATAAAACAAACCCTATGTATATAATTGGGCAGTTTCCTTCTATCCATTTCTACTCAGAGTTCAGACAGGTCCTCACTTGCTCCCAGCATTGCACTACATGAAATCGGCTCTGTTACTGCAAATTGTGTCAATGGTGTTGCCCTCTCCCATATTTTACCCGCATTGTAATTTGCCCTGTTTCCTGCTCAGATATCACTGGTGAGTGGAATTTGTTAGTCATTTTTTATGGCTTCCTGGGCTTGTGTCATAATTTGTTTTGAAAGGTCCTTTTCCCCGAGGTTATGAAAGAATACTCTCTTGCTCCTAACACTTTTATGGAGTTCTTTTTTTTTTATTCCTTTTTAGATTAAGTCTCATCCATCTAGGATTTATTTTAGTATAAATTGAAAGGTATAGCTCCATTTTCACCTTTTGTCAGGAGAACTAGAGACATCTAGTTCTCCAAATCCTATTATTTGAGTGATCTTTATTTTACCCCACATTGATTTACAACCTCATCCTTATAGTAAATGTCCGTATGCATTTGCTCTATTTCTTGATTTTCCTTTTCAAGTACATTCCATTGATCTAGCTAATCTGTTTAAATTCTTAAACTTTTGTGTTATATTTTAATATTTGTTAGTCTTGTGCTCTTTCATTATTCTCCCTAACAGAAGTTTCCTAGCTATTCTTTTTTTAACACTTGAATGTATGTATGGAGTGCAAGATGATGTTTTAATAAATGTATACATTGTGGAATAACCAAGTCAAACTAATTAACATATCCGTGACTTTGCACATTTATTTTTGCAGTGAGAACATTTGAAATGTACTCTCTAAACAATTTTGAAATATCTGATACATTATTATTAACTATAGATGTCAGAAATCTAGTCTCAAATATTTATTTTTGCATGAAGTTTATGATCACTGAATCTAATCTTCCCCCTAAAGTTCTAATGGGTATTTTTATTATAGCCACCTTATTTTAAAATTTTACATGGGGGGATTTTTATGATATTGAATTTTCCTATCTAAAAACACAGTTTGACTTTCCATTTGTCTAAATCTCTGTATCAATCATAGAGTGGAGACTCTGGGTCCAGTCACAAAAAAGGCAGAGATTTCCCGAAGACCCAAAACAGCCCATTCCTCTTTGTGAAGAGAGAATGTTGCTGTTGAAATCAGAGCGCTTGGCGCACAGGCACTGTGGCTGCAGATTCCAGACTGGCCTTGAACTCACAATCCTCCTGCCTCAGCCTCCCAAGTGTTGGGATTACAGGTGTGTACTACCATGCCTGCATCTCATTTCTGATTTTTAAACTTCCAAAATCATTCTTTTCTGGTTAATTTTATTGACCTCTAGAATATTACATAATATGGTGCTATTGGATGGTTTGTCTCCTCCCCAACTTAAATGAGGATGCTTCTTAAGTTTTCCCATTAAGTATGATGCTCATGTTTAAGTTGAGATGGATGTATGTTATCTTGTCAAGGATGTGTCCTGCAGTCCCTTTGTACTTAGCTACAGGTTGGTCCTTGGTTTAAAATGCATACTTTCTGTGATAGTGGCTCATGCCTGTACTCCCAGCGACAAGGGACGCAGAGGCAGGAGGATCAGAAGTTTGAGACCAGAGGCAGCCTATGTGACTTACCAAGACCCTGTCTCAAGATTTAAAAAAAAAAAAATTAAAAAGGGAGTATGGGTGCAGCTCAGTGGTAGAGTGCTTGCAAAGTATGTCCAAGGCCCTGGGTTCACCCCCCTAATACTGCAAAAATAAAATAAAATAAAATAAATAAGATGCACACTTTCCATCTGGTTAAGTATAAATCTCATTTTGATTACAGCTTTGATATCTATCTACCAGCTATAAGATCTTAATAATCTCTTTTAGCCTCGGGTAAAATATTGTGCTCATAAAACCCTGGGAAGGTAAGCTGAGGATTAAAGAAAATCTCTAAAGCAGTGCCTGACACACAGTAAGTGTTCAAAAGTGGTATCTCCGCAACTCTCATTAACACTGCAGTCTTTTCTGGGGTTTCTTATTATGGTTATCATGAGGATAATTTTCTTTGGACTGAAAGTATAAATTCTATTTGGCTAAAACTTTCTACATAAACATCACAACTACATATGGTAATTATTCACATAATAAAATACAATTTTATTTCTATTTTTGCCAACAGTGGGATTTTTAGACTTACACCTTTTATTTTGACATTGTCATATTTTGAAATTTAAAAAATGTTTGCATCACAATATTTTTACTGTATTTTAGAACATTTATTGTGTTGGAGCTGGTGGGTATTTCTGATCTACGGTAAGCGGTTAATTCCTGACCCTGTATTGCTTCTATTAAGCACTAGAGGGCAGCATAGTAAAAGAAACCTGGTAAACTTTTTCCACAGCATCATGAAAAATTAATCTGATTAGAGCCTAAATTAAAACATTATTGAAGATGAGTCCTTGCTATTTCAGCCTTTTTCTGAGTTCTCTTTGTAAAGTCCTGAACATACAAAAATCACACAATAAGCACTCAGTAAATGGAATGATGCTGCCTAGGACAGTGTGTAGTCCAATGGATGCGCAGTTAAGCAGTTGTTGATTAAATGCTTGTGTGGTGGTGGTACCGATAGGTTGGGATTTGTGATGATGGAGAGGTCTTGATGAGGATGGTGATGTTGGAGGTGACCATGGCAGGAGTAATGGCAATGGTTGATGGAGGGACTGTGGAATTAAGGGAGGTAGATGACAGTGGTTGAGATGGTTGTTGTTAGGTGCCATCGAGTCAAGTCCAACTCATAGCGACCCACATAGGGATTGTTTCGGGATTGCCTCAGGAGCGGATTGCCAGGTCCTTCTCCCATTTTTGCGGTGCTGGGAATTGAACTCGGGACCTCAGAGACTGCAGAGCAGCGTTCTACCAACTGAGCTAACTCCCAGCCCAGTTGAAATGAAGATGAACCAATTGCCACACCTGACTGTATTATGGTTGCTTAGTGCATTGTGGTTGGTCAGGGCCCTCTGGGAAATTAGAATCTAAGCCTGAAGCTGGTTAAGTCTTTCTGGAAGTTATTAGGGGCCTCAGCTCCTGAAAGAGAGCTTGTCAGCATGTGAGCATGAGTACTTGGTTCCTAGGTTGAGGTGGGGAGAATGGTTCATTCATATGCACACACATGCATGTACACACACATATATACACACGCACACAGAAGTCCATACTCCAGACCTTCCTGGCAAGGGTGTTTTCTACAAAGGAGTGATGGATAAGCTGAAAACACTCACCCAGCTGTTGCTTACCTGATTCGCTTGGGTTTGTTGTGGTTGTTAGGTGCCCTTAAGTCAGGTCTGACTCATAGTGACCCTATGTACAACAGAACTAAACACTCCCTCACTCTGTGCCAGGCACATGATCTTTTTATATTTAAGCCCATTGTTTCAGCCACTGTGTCATTCCATCTACTTGAGGGTCTTCCTTTTTTTTGTTTACTTGTCACTCTCCCAAACATGATGTCCTTCTCCAGGTATTGATCCCTCCTAAAATCATGTTCAAAATATAAAGACACAGTCTAGCCATCCTTGCTTTCAGGGAGCACTCTGGTTGCACTTGGTCTAGGATGGATCTCTTGGTTCTTTTGGACAGTCATGGTATATTCAAGATTCGTCTCCAGCACCATAATTCAAAAGTGTCAATTCTTCTCCTATCTCCCTTATTCAATGTCTGTGGGTATTGATTGTATAACCAAGTAAAATAAAATCTTGGACAACCTCAATCGTTTTTCCATTTATTATGAAGTTGCATACTGATGCAGTCCTAAGGATTTTTGTTTTGTTGATGTTTAGTCACAATCCATACTGAAGGTTATGTTCTTTGATCTTCATCAGTAAACGTTTCAAATTGTCTTCACTTCCAGCAAGCGGGGTTATGTCATCTGCATAATGCAGGTTGTTAATCCTCTAATTCCTCTAATCTTGATACCAAGTTCTTCTTCATAAAGTCTAGCTTCTCCGATTAGAGATTAATCCCTAGCCTATAGAGATTAATCCCTAGCCTATAGCACCTGGTATGCCTAGGCAGTCTTCCATTCATGGACTAACCAGCTGACCCTGCTTAGCTTCCAAGATCAGGCTGAATCCGATATCAGGGTGCTACAGGTTAGGGAGAAGGACCTGGCAGCCCACTCCCAAAACAATTCTGAAACAATCAGCCATTGAAAACTCTATGAATAGTAGGGAAGCACTGACATAGTGCTGGGCATGGCACAGTGACAGGGAGTGTTTCCTCTGTTGTACATAGGGTCATTATGAGTCAGAGCTGACTTTACAGCACCTAACAACAACAGCAACAACATAGAGATTGAAGAGGTCCAATGAAAGGATACAGCCTTGATGTATACCTTTCTTGACTTTAAACCAGGCAATGTTTCCTTGATCTGTTCAAACGAATGCCTCCTGGTCCATGTAAGAGATTCCTCATGAGTACAAATAAGTGCTCTGGTATTCCCATTCTTCACAGTATTATCCATAATTTGTTATGATCCACACAGTCAAATGCCTTTTCATCGTCAATAAAATATAGGTAGACATCTTTCTGGTATCCTCAGCTTTCAGCTAATATCCATCTGACACCAGCAATGATGCCCTCTTCTGAATCTGACTTGATTTTCCAGCAGTTCCCTGTCCATATACTCTGGTAATCACCTTTGAATAATCTGTAGTGATATTAATGATCTTCAATAATTTCCACATTCTGGTGGATCCTCTTTCTTGGAAATAGGCACAAGTAGGGATCTCTTCCAGTCAGCTAGCCAGGTAGATGTTTTCCAAACCTGTTGGCATGAACAACTGAGCACATCCAGTGCTGCCTCTGTTTGTCAAAACATCTCTATTGGTATCCCATCAGTTCCTTGAGTCTTGTGCTTCACCAATTCCTTCAAGGCAGCTTCCACTACTTCCTTCAGTATCACTGGTTCTGATCATATGCAACCCCTTGAAATGGTTGGTCATCCACCAGTTCTTTTTGTATAATGACCCTGTGTATTCCTTCCACCTTCTTTTGAGATTTCCTGTGTCATTTAATATTTTCCCTGTAGAATCCTTCACTATTGCCACTCGAGGCTTGAATTTTTTTCTTCAATTCTTTAAGCTTGAGAAAAACAGAGCACGTTCTTATCTTTTGGTTTTGTATCTCCAGCTCTTTGCACATCATTATAATATTTGATTTCATCTTCTTGAGCTGTCCTTTGAACTCTTGTTTAATTCCTTAACTTCATCATGTCTTCCTTTAGCTGTAGCTGCTCAATATTCAAGGGCAAGTTTCAGAGTCTCTTTTAAAATGCAATTTGGTCTTTTCTTTTCTTTTCTTTCCTGTCTTTTAAATAACCTTTGTTTTCCTTGTGAATGATGTCTTTGATATGATGCCACAACTCATCTAGCCTTCAATCATTAGTTTCTAACATATCAAATCTGTTCTTGAGGTTATCTCTGAAGTCAGGTAGGATATACTCAGGGTCATACCTTGGCTCTCATACACTTGTTTTAATTTTCTTCAGGTTCAGTTTAAGCCTGCATATGAGCAGTTGATGGTCTGACCCACAATCAGCACCTGGTCTTGTTCTAACATTTGATATTGAGCTTTTCCTTCATCTCTTTCCACAAATGTAATCAATTTGGTTCTTGTATGTTACATCTAGCAAATTCCATGTTTATACTCACCATTTATGTTGGTGAAACAATGTGTTTGCAATGAAAAGGTCATTGGTCTGACAAAATTCTATTATATGATCTCCAGCATTGCTTCTGTATCAAGGCCATATTTTCTGACTACTGAGCCTTCTTCTTTGTTTCCAACTTTTGCATTCCAGTCAACAGTAATTATTAGTATATCCTGATTGCATGTTCAATCTATTTCAGATTGCAGAAGCTGGTAAAAAATCTTCTCTCTCTTCATTTGCGGCCTTAGTGGCGAGTGTGTAAATTTGAATAATAGTCATATTAATTGGCCTTCCTTATAGACATATGGATATTATTCTATCACTGACAGCATTGTACTTCAGGATAGATCTTGAGATGTCTTTTTTGATGATGAATGCAACCCTATTTCTCTTTTAGCTGTCATTCCTGGCATAGTAGACCATATGATTATCTGATTCAAAATGTCCCTTGCCAGTCCATTTTAGTTCACTGATGCCTAGAATGTCAATGTTTATATGCTCCATTTCCCTTTTGATGATTTCTAGTTTCCCTAGATTTATATTTCATACATTCCAAGTTATAATTATTAATGGATATTTACAGTTTTTCTTTTCATTTTGAGTGGAGCCACATCAGCAAATGGAGGTCCCTGGGGCTTTGTGCATTCCTATCATTAAAGTTGACTCTACTTTGAGGAGGCAACTCTCCCCCAGTCATCGTTTGAATGCCTTCCCACCTTAGGGTCTCATTTTTCAGCACTATATATGACTATATTTCTCTGCTATTCATAGGATTTTCAATGGCTAATTATTTTGGGAATGGGATGCTAGGTCCTTCTCCTGGGTCTCAGTCTGGAAGCTCAGCTGAAACCTGTCCACCATGGGTGACCCTGCTGGTATCTGTAATACCAGTAGCATAGCTTCATGAACACCTGGAAGTACTGGAGTTTATAGATCTTAAAAAAGACTCTATGTCACATTTCAGGCTCCAAGGGGAAGGAAATACATTTAAAATCATGGCTCAACCAGGCCCATCAGTCTCACTCAACAAGGGGTGGGGGAAGGCCTGCTCCTGGCATGTGCAGGGCTAGAGGCAAGAGGTGGATGGATTGCTGCTTGCCACACATCTAAATCTTTATAGTGATCAACTGAGTTAGCTGACTGCTAAAGGAAAATACCCCGGTACTCCTTTATTAACAAATGTACCCTCATAAGGACCTGCAGTGCTAGCTGGACTCTAAGAACTCCACACCAGAACATGAGCAGAAGTCTACAGAGTCTTGGTAAGTTATACAGGCTGCCTTTAGCCTTGAACTGGCAATCCTCCTGACATCTGCCTTCCAAGTTGCTGGGATTTACAGGCATGAGCCATGATGCCCAGCTCAGTTTTTAAATGCCCTCCAGGGGCATTTAACATGAGCCTGAGGTTATGGTCTCCAGGATCTGCTCACATAAGCTCTAGCCACACCCTCCATGGAAAGATGCCCCTTAGCCCCTCAGTTTAAGGACTGTGCCCATGGGTCCAGCAATCCACTCTGGGAGGACAGGCCCAGAAAGCATGGCTAGGGCTTTGAGGGTGGAAGTCCAGTGTCTAGGCACCAGGAGCATGCGCAGAGGGAGCCGTGCAAGCTCTGCACAGACATCCTGGTCCTGGGACCTGATGGGCCACTCCCTGTGCGGGGCGTGGCATGGCTAGCAAAGCAGAAGATCAGAGACACAGGCCTCCAAAGCCCTGGCCTAGGGCAGAAGTCTTTCTTCTGGATGCAGGAGGCACTGGGGCTGCAGTCTTTCCACTGAGTTCATGAAGTGCATCTCTATTCCCCTAATGCAACTGGGGAGATGGAGAGGAGGGAAGGACCATGGCAGGAATTCCCTGAGCCTCCCTGACCTCTGAGACAGTCCCCTCTGCACAAGGGCAAGAACCTCCCCTCCCTCAAGTTCTCAGGACAACACAAAAGGAAGGCAGGTCTGGCCTCAGAGGCATGTGCCTTTCCACCTTGTAGACAAGCTTGGCAGCCTCCTCCTGCCCTGGCCTATTTCCTCCCCTATAAAATTCAGAGGTCCCCCGGGCTCTGCCTGGGGTGCCCCACTTTCCCACCTTGATCTCTCACTTGGCAACCTCTCACACACATGTCTGCAACTGTCTCCAAGCCCCACTTCTGCATTTCCCTTCCCAGTTTCAGGCCCAGAGTTCACCCAAGTCTATCTGATCGTCCAAGGCCTGCCTCCCATCCCGGCACCTGCCCAAAGCCTCCGCTCATCCCTTCAGCCGCAGCTCCAGCTCCTGCCCCTGCCTCTCTCAGCGAGGCTCAAAACTATTGATAGATGTTGTGTGTGTGTGTTTGGGGAGGGGGGTGACAACATTGGGAGTGTGCTAAAAGCCACAGAATTGTACACACTAAAATGGTTACTTTATGTAGGCAAATTTCACCACAACTGAAAAACATAAATAAAATTAAATAAGGATTTTGAGACTTCTGAGGCTTCCGTGCCTCCCACAGTTGCAGTCAGCCTGCAGTGCCTCTCAAGGTCCCGGCATACGCTGCTCCCCCACCCCATTGTGACCATTCTCCATGTGGCCTGTGCTGAGGGTCCCCATTGCTGCCGAAAGGTGTGGAGGCAGATACCTTGTCCTCGTCCAGGGAGTCAGGGGCAGGAGCCCTGGCTGTGAATGAACCCCACCATGACTAACCGATAACAGCTTGCTGGTTTTGATAGTAGGCACCCATGCCAGAGCGGTGAGCCCTTTGTAAAACACACCCTGGGGTTTCCCAGAAGACCCCTTAACCTTGAAGGTCCTAGCTGGACACTTGTCCCTTCTGCAGCGACCATGGTTCTGCCCCTCGACCTTCACAAGTTGACTCCGTATGACTAACTGGACAGAGCACGGGTGTGGAGAATGGAGCTTTGTGCCTTGTCCTGTCCTCCCTCCAACTTTCTCACCATCTCCAGCCCCTGGAGATAGAGCAGCTGGCACAGACTCAGCCTCGAGACCCAGAGGAGCGAAACTCATGGCTTCGTTATCGGGCCCTGTTGTCCCTCCAGGTGAGGGTTCCCAAGCGAGGGAGGTCTGGGGACACAGCACTCCCTGGACACCCCTTCAAACAACACATTCCAGTAAGATCTTTCACCAGGCTGCTGCCAGTGTTCATTGTTGTCATGTTGCTCTTTCTGTCCATTCCAGCCATGCAAGGAGACGCTATCTCAACTCCGACTCCCTAAGATAAATGTGGGCTGGATACCTTATCTCTCTCTCGCTGCCTCCCTTGTTGTCCCTCCCAGAAAAAAGGCCCCCAATGGAGACAATTGATTCACTTGACATCTTGGCAAGTTGCAAGGTAACTTTTACCTTATGTGTATTTTACCACAATAGACAAAAACGAGTATGTGATCTTGGCAGCAGGTTGTATTGGAGAAGGGGAGGTTGGGGTGGGGAAGAGACCACCGGGGGTGGAATCACTGTGAATATTTCAAGGTGGTTATGGAGGGGCCAGGCCAGACCTGCTGATCATGGATAGTGGTTATACATGGCAGAGAAGGGAGAACGGGCTTGAAATCCAGTTCTGTCACTCCCTAGCTTTGGAATCTCGGGCAAGATATTAAACTTTTCTGTGCCTTGTTTATGATATGGGCCTTCAAACAAATCAGTGCTTAGTTCATGGCCTGGCTCACAAGAAGGGTTTAATAAGTGGCAGCTCTTAGCCCCTATAGTATCCCATACCAGGTTGCTCAAAGTATGATAGAGGATGAGCTGCCTCAGCATCACCTGGGAGCCTGTTGGAAATAGAGACTCTGAAGTTCTGCTCAAAACCTGTGGCCTCAGCAATTGCTAGGTGGAGCCCAGGAATGTGTACTGTAGCAGGTCCTCCCTGGTTAAAGTGTGAGAAGTACTGAGCTGGTAGGACAGATGCTACAATAGTCATCACTCAGGACTAAAGAAAAGTGGTGTAGTAGTTATGAGCACACACTTTGGAGTTGGATAGCCTGGGTTCAAATCACAGTGTTGCCACCTACTGGCTGTATAATCTAGGACAATTTATCACACCTCCCTGAGCCTCAATTTCCCATTTGCAAAATGGCGATAATAATAGTATCCATGATACGAGGTTGCCGTAGCCCTGTGGCATCTGATCCCGTCAGATCTCGGAAGCTAAGCAGGGGCAGGCCTGGTTAGTACCTGGATGGGAGACTGCCTGGGAACAGTAGATACTGTAGGCTTGGGAGAAGGACCCAACAACCTGCTCCCAAAAATCAATCTGTCATTGAAAACCCTGTGAACAGCAGAGAAGCACTGACAAAGTGTTTTGGCTATTGTACATAGGGTCACTATGAGTCAGATACCGACTCGATGGCACCTAAGAACAACAACAACAACATGTGAGTTTAGATAGAGTTGGAAAAATAGGCTCTGAAACCAGGAGTCCCTGCAGAGATGGACACAAGCAGGTGGAGTGAGTGGCACTGCTGTTGAAATCCAGGAGAGACAGGCTGGGGATGGAGCTCCAGGACAGAGCACTTGCCTACCATGTGCAAGGCCCAGGGTTTGATCCCCAGCACCACAAACAACAACAACAAAGGTGGTGCTAATCATGCACAGGCCTCTAGGAATTCAAGACCATGGGCATTAACTTTGGGATCTGGCAATTAACATGTCTCTCGTGGTAATCATGTCAGCATGATTTTTCAAATAAATAATAAGTGGTAAAGAATCTCTTCTTGGACAGGGGGTGAGAGGGAATAGACAAGTCCAAAAGCCATGCTAGAATCTGGACTTTATATTTGGACAGCCACATATCCTCGGAGGTGTTTGAGTGGGTGACAGGCTGGGGCTGGTTTGGAGGCAGTGTCTGGGTTGGGGGCAGGGTCAGCACAACTTTTGCTGGAGTGCCGTACCTGCTCAGGCTAATATTAGTAGAATTTCACAGACAAGGGACTAAAATTCCCGTATTGAGAATGCAACTGCTCCATGCTTTAGTGACTCTGTGACTCAGGTTGACTTATGTTTAACAACAATGCCCAGCACTCAGGCCAGAGTGATCCTCCTGACAGGGGAGGGTTGCCACAAATTTGAAGCCAGCCTTGTCTATATAGTGAGTTCCAGGCTGGGCTACACAGGAAGACCTTGTTTCAAACAAAACAAAACAAAACAAAACAAAAACACCACTACCAAACAACACAAAGCCATAGGCAGAATAGTATCATGCAAACCCCCCAGATCTTACACTTCTACAAATTGGAGGCCAAGGGGAAAGACGAAAGAGAGAGATGGGGAAGGGTATGTGGCAGGACAGAGCCGAGCCCAGAGGCTAAAGTCACAGCTGTTTGAATTTTTCACAAGCAGGCTCCCTCCAATAACATGATGAGACTCTTTGGGAACCTATAAATAGCAGCTGTCATTTGAGAGCCAGCAGAGCCTCGCCTTGTACTGGAAGCTTGTTTTGCTCAGTGTAAGGTCCACTAACCACACCATACCCTATAAATACATACAAGCTCCTTGTCATTTAAAAATAAAATTTAAAAACCAACCACTAGGGGGAGCTTGCTGAGCGATTTATCTCAGAAGATGACTTCACCTTCTGGAAGTCTCGTCGGATACTTCAAATAATCGCACCATGGCAATGAGAGTCAAAAAAGGGTGACGCATATAACGCATGACCAGTCCAGTTCATTCAAAGTACCTGGGCTTGGGATCGGGCCACCTGCTCTGGTAACACAAAACAGTTGGGAGCTTGTTAAGAAGTTGCTGTGGTTTTGCTTAATCGTGACTGAGGAACAAAAGCCAGATTTCTGCTTAGCACTGGCTGAGGGGTCTCCAGGGATGTATCCTGGGTGGGGCCGTTTAAGAAGGTAACCTGCCTCTTCCACTTTGCCGGCTTCTTCCAACACACAGGTCTGCGGAATGTTCAGACTGGGCGGCGGCAGGGTGTTGTTCAAAATGCAGCTTGTGGGGTTAATTCTTGGCAGGCGATCTCAGTGCTGAATACAATGGAACTCTGTCCTGAAAACAAGGCTCTGCGGGAGCCCTGGCTGCTCTGGGCTGGCGAGACCCAAAGCATCCATTACATAAAATGAAAGGTCCAAGCAGAGCCAGGATTTTATTCCAGCCTACGAGACCCCTGGTGTCACTGCCTTTCCAAAGAAAGGGATCATTTCATAAGAATCCAAATAAGTGAGCCCTGGATTTCTAGTAAGAGGAAGAAGTGCCATGTTCTTCTATCTTTTTGTGTGGACCATTGTAGCCTAACTAGACACTGTCCATTTAAAACGACTCCCTTCCCATCCATCTGCCATAGCACCACAGGGTATCAGGTGTAACTGGAGTGAAATGTACTCTACATGGAACCTGGAACACAGTTGGCACTCATTAGACACTTTCTTCCATCTGCCCAAGAGGTTCTAAAGCTTTCCTAGTCAGATCCAAGTTATGCATAAATGTTTGCATCAAAGTAGGGACTGTGTTGTTGAGTTTTCCCCTCCAAATTGCAGCCCCCCAAATATTCTAATTCTATAGCAACTGTGAGTTTTTATGAGTCATTCAATTGAATCTTTTAATTGCAAAAAGTAATGAAATTGTGAGATGTCTCCTTTTATCATCAGAGAGTGGCCCTGAAAGGTAACCCAGCTTCCAGAAGAATCCATTTCTAAAGTGAGGATTCAGAGTGAAAATGTGTGTGTGTGGGGGGGAAATGTAAAGATTGACATAAAAGTATAGTTCCCTGGTTGTTGTTGTTGTTGTTATTGTTTTAAATTTTGGGATGCATGTGTGTGCATGTGTGTGCTAGGGATTGGACCCAGGACCTCATACATGGTAAGCGCATGCTCTACCAATTAGCTATGCCCACAGCCCCTATTATCCTATTTTTGATGATGGTTAGGGGAGAATTTTCTTTGTTCTTCACTTGAAGGTACTGTTCAAAGTAACTTTCATAATGAATTGCATCTTCAATGACTCTGTTCCAAATAAGGACACATTTTTAAGGTACCACAGTTAGTACTTCCACATGTCTTTTTGGAGACCAAAGTTGGTTCATGCAAATCATCTTTGATGAAATAGTTGCCTTCTTCCACTGCACCACACTGAGTAATGTCATGGGGTGAAATATTGCAACCCCACTATCTGGCATGGAGGCCTTTTGGGGCATTGTACAGAGATTTCAAGGGATTACACTCTGCCCAGCAAACAGAAAGGGGTGGGGTCTGATCTGCATCCATCATAGTTATAGGCAGATACTTGTTGCCATGTGGTCCACTCAAAGGCACCCATGTGCCTCCAATTTAGGAGGGCCACACACCAGCAACTACACGCCTTAGAGTTTGCCCTTGTCTCTCTCCCACTGTAAGGACATGAGCTTAGACAAAGGGCCCCAACTTTTTTTTTTTTTTTTTTTTTTAAGATAGGAGCTCACTGTGTAGCCCAGGTTGTCCTGGAACTCACAACATAGAGCAATCTGGCCTTGAACTCACTATAAGCCTCCTGTATCAGCCTCCTGAGTTCTGTGATTACAGGTGTGCCCTACTATATCTAGCTTTTCTATTCCTTCCTTCCTTCCTTCCTTTCTCTCTCTCTCTTTCTTTTCTTTTCTTTCTTTTTTTTTCTTTCTTTCTTTCTTTTCTCTCTCTCTCTTCCTTCCTTCCTTCCTTCCTTTCTGTCTTTCTTTCTTTCATGTGTGTGGTACTGGATGGTTGAACCCAGGGCCTTGCACATACTTTGCAAGTGCTCTACCACTGGGCTGTTCTACTAGCCCTTTTTTTTTTTTATGTTGAGACAGGGTCTTGCTAAGTTACACAGTCTGCCTCTGGCCTCAAACGTGCAGTCTTCCTGCCTCTGCCTCCTGAGTTGCTGGGATTATAAGTGTGCACCACCATGCCCATCCCAACTTTGAGTTTGTGAGGCACAGCATCCATGTTTTTAATCTGTCTATTCTCAATGTCTCAGAACTCTAGTTCACTAGTTCCCAACTTTCATGGTTGAATATGAAGTATCTCCCAAAGTCACGTGCTTTAATGTTCTGTCACCACTTGGTGCTGCTATCCTAGGGGGATGAGGAACTTTGGGATGCAGGTCAAGCATGGTGGAAGTAAATCATTGGGTGTGGGTCTTTGGAGATTTTAATCCTGGTCCTCATCTCTCTGTTTCCTGCTCACAAAAATGTAAGGGTACCTGACATGGGCCCTGCCTCCTGCCATTGCCACACCTGTTTCACCACCATGGTAGATCTGGACTGAGCTACTAACTGTGAGCCCTCAGTAAATCTCTTCCCTCCATAACTTGGTTTCTATTGATTTTTCCACTACAGCAATGACAACTGACTAATAGACCAATGGTAGTAATTTCCTAAGGCCACTGTAACAAAGCACCACAAACTGTTTTGTGGCTTGCACCAAAAAAAAATTTATTCCTCCACAGCTCTGGAAGCTATAAGTCTGACTCAAGGTGTCAGCAGAGTTGGTCCTTCTGAGGACTCTGAGGGAGAATATGTTCCATGTGATTGGTACCAACAAGCAATTCTTGGAGCTCTTCAACTTATAGATGTAATGTTTCAATCTCTCCCTCATTTCTACCAATAGTCTCTTTACATGGCTATCTTCTTTCTGTATTTGTGTTCAGATGTCTCTATTTTTATAAGGACACTAATCATATTGGATTAGGGACTCACCCACTCCATTCCAATATGACCTCATCATAATTTAAGTACATCTTCAATGATTCTATGCTATAGTTTGGATATGATTTTGTAACCAGAATTTTAGGGCAAAAGCCTACCTCAACAGATTAGGCTCAGCAACAGGTCCTAATGCACCAAGTAAAGAGAGGAGCAATGGTGAAAAGCAGAAAAAGGAGATTTAATCAATGTGCACATTGGGAAGAGGCACAGACAAAGGAGTCCAGTGACCCCCAAGCCCGTCTTCAGGGTACTGACATGAGCTTTAGTTTTAAACAGAAGAAGAATTGGGGCATGGAGCAAGAGGTATCCATCATTAAGCAGTCCTGGTCAGAGTGTGGTCTGGCTGATCTCAGTCTTGGTTCTACAAGAGGGTCCCAAGAAGTTATTATCACTGTCATTGCTTGAGGAGAGCAATCTAGTTTCCATAAGATGATCACTGCTGCTCCAAAGTGCACCATCCCTTTATAAATAGTTGTCTTCATTTTGGGAGTAGTCTGTTGTTCAAAGCTCACCACTGCTTGGAGGTAGTTTTGATCCTTTGTCATAGAGATATTAATCAATTGGTCCTATTGTTTCTGGAATCCAAGGTGACTACAGGAGAAGACGACTCAAAAGGAAAGGGTAGGAGGCAAAAATAGAGCCAGAGAGGAACAAAATGATGTTAGGTAGGCCAGTGACCAGTGTCTTCCTTCACTTGCAGTTAACTCTGTGGGCTCAATGATTTTTAGCAAAAAGCAGTTTCTAAGCACTTGTTACAGATTGTCTCCCAAGGTCCATGTGTTGGGAGTTTGGTTCCCAGAGTAGAGACAAGGGAAGTAGGGACCTTTAAGAAGGGGGTCCTCAGGTCAATTGGGAGCATGCCCTCAGAAGGAATTAAAGTATTGCTGATAGAACCCCAATTAGTTCTCCAGGGAGTGTGGTTATGAAAGCTTGAACCTGGCCCCACTCAGTCTCTCTTGGATTCCTATCTGAAGATCTCTTCCTTTCTGAGATCCTATCTGAGATCTCTTCCTTTCTTGGATTCCTATCTGAGATCTCTTCCTTTCACATGTGTTCCCCATTGGTATCTTCCATGAAGTAACACAGACACGGGGGCCTACCAGAAACTGTACCATGTTCTTTGGGCCCTCAGCCTCTAAAGCTGTGAGCTAAGTAAATTTCTTTTCTTTACAAAGTTTCCTTGCCTTGAGTATTTTATTATAGTAACAAAAATGGACTGATACAACCTATTCCCCAAACAGGTCATGTTTTGAGGTACTAGGATTAGGACTTCAACATATCTTTTGGGGGGACACAATCAATCTATAGCACCAATGAGAGATTTCTTGCTATTTCCCTCAATTAGGCTCCCAGTTTTGAAATATTTCACTTAGGAAACAAAATATATCAAGTATTCATTTTCTTGGGTTTTTAAAATTATTATTTATCAAAGTCATCCTGATAGACTTCCAATTCAAAAAAAGAAAAAAAAAAAGATTTAGAATCACTTTTCTCTGTTAGTTTCTTCTAAATACAACTAAATACCTTGCATTCCAAAAGCTGGAAGAAAGAAGACAGACTGGCTAGGACCCATAAGACTTGAGGGACCATAATATATTGAGTCACCTGGGTTTTCTTTTTATTGCCCATATACCTTTAGACTCAGTGCTAAAGAGGCCTGCAATCTGGAACCATCAACAAAACAACCCAACAAAAACCGACACTCTCTGGCCAAAGGAAATGATAGAGGAGCCTAACAAAGACTTAGTGGTGGCCCTGGACACTCTGATACCATAACTGGATCACTGCAAACCATCTGACCCACTAGCATAGTCAGCATCAGCTGAGCTTTCTGCCTCCCTGCTCCTCACCAAGGTGGTACATCAACACCAGATGTTCAACAAATGTGCTTTCCAGCTCCACTGACAGCACCAGCAAAGACTGAGTAGGAGCCCCAACAACAAAAGAACACAGCAAAAAGGAAAAAGTTCAAACGGCTCAGAAAACTAAGACATCACTGATACAAATACCCACAAAAGTATACCAGAACCTACATACCAAATTTAAATAGGGTGGCTGCTTGGTAAAAGGGAAGACAGGATCAAGTTTCTCTTAAAAGAAGAATCAAAATGTCAGTGATGCAATTTTAAAAAATCTTACGAAAACCAGGAAAGCCACAATTTGAATGAGAAAAGACAGTCAACAAGTGCTACTGTTGTAGAAAACTTTAAATCAAAAGTTAAGATGTCATGTTTGCTTAAAATGTAATTACTAGAACTTAATGTTCCTTGTTTAAAATTTATATAATCCATCCTATAAGTCATCTCCTGTCTCCTTGCTTCTTATCTATTTCCAAGACAACCTTCACCCTGTTGGCCACTTCCTGATTTCTTATAACTGTTAAACTCAGTCTATTGAGGTACTCTCCACCCTGTAAACCACTTCCCAATTCCTTGTATCATGTAGATGTTACCTGCCTATTTCCATGGTAACTAGCTTAACCCCCTACAGATGATCATGCAGGCTGTGCACATGTGGCTTCAACTGACAACCCCCACCCTGTAAACTATATAACCTCAGAAGAACTGGGGTTCAGGGTCAGTCCTGAGAGGACTTATTTCCGTGGGCTGACTTTGCCATTGTTGTTGTTGTTAAGTGCTGTCGAGTCGTATCTGACTTGTAGTGACCCTCATAGGGTTTTCAGTGGCTGATTGTTTCGGGATTGCCTTGGGAGTGGATTGCCACATCCTTTTCCCTTTTTTTTTTTTTTTTTTTTTTTTTTTGGTGCTGGGAATTGAACCTGGGACCTCAGAGACTGTGGAGCAGCACTCTACCAACTGAGCTAAATCCCAGCCCTGACCTTGCTATAGCAATACATTATTTTTATTTTACCCAACTCCTGAGTCTCTGGAAGTACTTTCAGTTTCCTCACACTGCTTCACTAAGATAAATCAAATATGGGATTATTTGGCAAGAAGTTTAAAGCAGTCATCATAAAAATGCTTCAACAATGAATTACCAGTCCTGTCTATGGTCACACACTACTCAGTGTGATGCCTCTGACTCCAGATGCATGAAGGTCCCCCCGACATACACACACCAATCCAACAATTTAACAGATACCAACTGGGTGTCCTCTAATTCAGTTCAATTCTGACACACTCTACCTGAAGATAGCATCAGATCCTATGAGTTGAGGGCTCAGTTCCACAAAACTGCCCCCTAATTCAGATGCCAGTTACCAATAGTAAGTTATCACTTATACATCTGACAGACTGTCTATAAATGGGGGATTCCTCTAACTCCATCCTTGGGTTCAATAAATTTGCCAGAGTGGCTCACAGAACTCAGGGAAGCACTTTATTTATATTAATCACTTATTGTAATGAATATGCAAAGGGAAAAATGAAAACTGACCTGCATCTCTCAATATACACGAGAGTTAACTCAAAATGGATAAAAGATCTCAACATAAAACCAGAAACTCTAAAATTTATAGAAGGCAAGATAGGCAATACACTCCATCATATAGTCATAGGAAAGTATTTCCTTAATAGGACTCCAATTGCTCAAGAAATTGCAGCAAGAATAGATAAATGGGATTACATGAAATTAAAAAGCTTCTGCATAGCAAAAGAAACAATTAACAGAGTCAAGGAAACCCCGATGGAATAGGAAAAAAATCTTCATATTTTATACACCAAACAAAGGTCTAATTACTAGAATTTATAAAGAACTCAAGAAAAAAACTCCCCAAAAAACAAGTAACCCAATACACAAATGGGCAACGGAACTGACAGTTCCCAAATGAAGAGGTCCGTAAAGCCATGAAACACATGAAAAAATGCTCAATATCCCTAGCTTTTAGGGAAATGCAAATTAAAACAACTCTGAGATTTCACCTTATACCAGTAAGAATGGCCAAGATCAATAAAACAAATAACAACAAATGCTGGCGAGGTTGAGGAGAAAAGGGAACACTCTTACATTGTTGGTGGAGCTGTAAATTGGTCCAACCACTGTGGAAATCAATATGGAGGTATCTTGTTGTTGTTGTTGTTAGGTGCCGTCGAGTCGGTATCCGACTCATTGTTGTTGTTGTTAGGTGCTGTTGAGTCGTATCCGACTCATAGCAACCTTTATAGGGTTTGCAATGGCTGACTCTTTGGGGATTGCTTAGGGAGTGGATTGCCAGTCCCTTCTCCCATTTTTGCGGTGCTGGGAATTGAACTCCGGTCCTCAGAGACTGCAGCGCAGCGCTCTACCAACTGAGCTAAATCCCAGCCCATGGAGGGCTCTTAGAAAACTGAAAATAGATCTACTGTATGACCCAGCTATAACACTATTGGGAATTTACCCAAGGGGAGATGTGTCATCATACCACAGAGACACCTGCATCTCCATGTTCAATGCAGCACATTTCACAATAGCAAGGATATGGAATCAACCAAAGTGCCCTCAACAGAAGAATGGATAAAAAAAAAAAAAAAAAAAAAAAAAAAAAAAAAAAAAAAAAAAAAAAAAAAAAAAAAAAAAAAAAAAAAAAAAAAAAAAAAAAAAAAAAAAAAAAAAAAAAAAAAAAAAAAAAAAAAAAAAAAAAAAACTATGGTACATATACACAATGGAATACTACTCAGCAATAAAAAAATGAAATAAGGACATTCGCAGCAACATGAATGGAATTAGAGAAAAATATTTTAAGTGAATGAACACAAGCTCAGAAAGAGAAATACCACATTCTCACTCATATGTGGGAGCTGAATCAAAATTATAAGAAGGAAAAATTCTATACTAAGGTCAGATCAAAATAAAAGGAAAAAAAAGCTAAGAATGGTGTTATTATAAATGGTCTAGAAAATGCATGCAATAGTTCTGACAAGGTGAAAACAAGGTTTACTGCAGGAAAAGTTTCTATCTTAAACAGAACTGGATCCCAAGGATATATAGAAAAATATTATCATAAAAAGACAAGTAAATGATAGAGAAGTCTTTGATGGGGAGGTGGGATGGGGAGAAGCATACAAGAGGGTAAGGGGGAACCTATATGAATAATGTACAACAAAATGCATATATGGAAATGTCACAATTAAAAGCATGTCAAAATGAATCACATTAAGGTGTACATTAAAAATTTCCAATAAAAAAAAGAATATGCAAAGGATACAGACAAACAGCCAATGGAAGTGATGTGTATGGCAAAGCATGTGGGAAAAGGGAGCATGGAGCTTCCCAATCATCTCCAGGCATCCCACTCTCCAAGAATATCCATGTTCGGCTATCTGGAAGCTCTCCAAACTTTGTCATTTGGGTTTTTTGGGAAACTGCATTATGGAGGCATGATTGATGAAAGACTTGGTCAGCAGAACTTAACTCAACCTTCAGCTTCTCATCCCACCCTGGAGGTGGGGGATGGAGCTTTGAGTTCCAACCCTCTAATCACACGGTCGTTTCCCCAGGCAACCAGCCTTCCACCCAGTGGTTATCTAGAAAATTTCCAAAATCCACCTCATTAACATAAACCCAGGTATGGTTGAAAAGGGGTTTTGTGAATAACAAAGACATTCCTTTTACGTTTATCACTTTGGAGCTGTTCCAGGCCAAATGTTTCAACAAAAGATATTCTTATTGCCTTAGTCCCTTAGGAAATTACAAGGGCTAGAGGAGTTGAAGGCCAGGAACTGTGGATGAAAACTAAAATACATATTTCATAATATCACATTTTGAAATAAATGAAAACACAGAAAATCTCAGCAGAGAATTAGAAGCAAATGGAAATTACAGAACTTAGAAATAAAATAATCAAAATTAAAAACTTACTGGATGAGTTAATAGGCCAGTAAAATGACAAGAATGGAATCAATGATCTTGAGGACAAATAAACAGAATGCATTCACATAAAAAGTGAAAAGAAAATTGACTAAAAAAGAAATGAACAGTCTCAGATAGCTGTCAGACAATAACAAGAGAGACAACATATCACTAAAGTCCCAGAAGGAAAGGGAAAAGAACATGGGACTGAAAAGGTTGCCAAAGAAATAATGCTGAAAATTCCCCCAATTTGGCAAAAAGACATAAAGTTGCAGATCCAAGTGTTATCAGGGAGACACAGAGGGTCCAGGTAGGTGGGTCTGGAGCATCGGTCCAGGAGTCTGGTAGAAAAACCTCATTCGTTGTATATGGCATATAAAGAATTTATACCCAACACAGAAGATATAGTAGGGAGTATAGAATAGGTTTAGTAAAGATAGTACACCTTCTGAGAATAATCATGGGGAAACTGAGGCACCTGGAGAAGCTTAGGTAAATCTGGAAAGGAAACTGGAAGAAAACTGCATTCCCTGGGTGAATTGGCATCAGGAGGTATCTGTTCCCCAGGGGAAGGTAAAGAAGCCAGAGAACAGGTTTAAGTAGGCTTTTAGAAGCAAAGGTGACTTGGATAAACAGAGAAGATGGCAGGCCCAACAGAGGCCTGCATGTAGTCATTTGAGAGAGAAGAGCAGAGGATCAGAGAGAAAGAAAGAGAGAGAGAGCTTGTGGAAGAAAAGAGGAAGAGAGAGAATGAGAGAAGAGCAGAAGGAGAGAGTGGGCGTGTGTTCCCCCTAGTTTTATTCAAACTTTGGACTGTCTAGTGTGACATCAACCCTGGGTGCCCAGCTCTGGGCACCTAGAGTGACTATGCCTAGGGTATTTGTTTTATAAATGGCCTGAGGGCTTTGGTAGGGTGTGCACTCATTTGAAAATGGCCTTCCAATGTCCTCAGAGATGCATGTGGTTTTTTCATCATAGTGCAACAGCAGAAGCCATTTTCAATCCCCCCTTTCCTCCATATTGCCTGCTAATGTCTAAATTTAGAAAACAAGAAGCTTAGAAAACTCCAAATGGGGTCAATACAGGGGCACATACCTGTAATCCCAGTGACTCAGGAGGCTGGGGCAGGAGGATCACAAGTTCGAGGCCAGAGGCAGCCTGCAAACTTAGTGAGACCCTGTCTCAATTTAAAAAACAAAAAGAGGGGGCTGTGGGTGCAGCTCAGTGGCATAGCACTTGGAAAGTATGTATGAGGCCCCAGGTTCAGCCCCTAGTACCAGGAAAAAACAACAAAACAACAAAACAAAAAACAAAAAACAAACAAACAAACAAAAAGAATGAAAGGAAAAAAGAAAGAAAAAAAAGAAAGAAAGAAAATTCCAAATAGAATATATCCAATAAAATCTATAAGACCCATCATGACTTGAGACAAATAAACAAAATCTTATATACAGTTGGAGAGAAACAACACATTGCCTTTAAAGGAACACCAATTTAAACAAGAACAGATTTCTCATCAAACCATGGGGTTCATAAGGAAACAGCATATTTTTTTAAAGTGATGAAAGAAAGACCTATAACCAAAAATCTTGTATAGATGGTGAAACTACTTCTCAGCAACAAAACGGAAATAAAGACACCCTCAGGCATAGAGAAACTAAGAGAATTTATTGCCAGCAGAATTACCCTGAAAAGATTGCCAATGGATGCTCCTCAAACAGATAGAAAAATGATAGTAGATGGCTAGGACTTTCTGAAAGGAAAGAAGAACAACAGATTTGATAAAAATAGAAGTAAATGTAACAGACTATCTTTAATTTTATGAGTTTCTGTAATCATATGAATGGTTGAAACAAAAGTTATAACATCATCCGATATGTGTGTAGAGGTGATACTTAGAAATAATTACTCTATGACAGGAGCTGAGGTTGTCCCCCAGGCAGGAACTGGCGTCTCATGATGATAACTGAACCGCTCCCTGAAGCAATAATGACTTCTCACAGAACCAGACCCAAAATTATAATCAACCAGACCACAGTTTGGCCACAATTACTTAATCATACATACCTCTTGCCTTCTACCCCAATGGTTCCCCTATTTAAACCTAAAACTAATGTCAGTAATGTCCAGAAGACAGGGTTAAGGATATTTGGCCTCCCTTATTTTCCTGAGGTAGCTATATTGATTAAATTACTTTCCTTCTTTTCATGATTTCTTTTTCCCTTTGGTTTCTAGGGTGAGTTGGGACTTGCCAGAGTCAGACCTGCTCTGGCCTAGGGCTCTGGCAATATGGATGGCCTAAATACCTTTAAAGGACAAAATTAGCAGAATTAATTAGAAAGCATGACTCAATTATATGCTATCTACAAACAAAGCAAAACAAACAAAAAAAAAAACTCAGTTCAAACATAGTGACATAGGTAAAATAAAAGTAAAAGGATATAAAAACATATATCATGTAAACACTAATTTTTAAAGTTAAGAGATGGTTATAGTAATATCAAAGTAGACTTTAGAGCAAAGAAAATCTCTATAGACAAAGAGGGAAATTGTATGATAAAAGATGAACCTATCAACATTACATTGCAATCCTAAATGTGTATGCCCCAAAAACAGAACAACAAAAGGCAAACGAAGGCAGATCTTCAAAATACATGAAAAAAAAAAAAAAAAAAAAAAACCTGATAGAGCTGAAAGGAGAAATTGACAAATCTACTATTATAGTTGGAGATTTCAATCCTGTCAATTCAGTAATTGATTGAAGTACTACCATATAGAAAATTCACAAAGATATGGAAGAACTGAACAATACCTTCAACCAACAAGAGCTAATTGACGTTTATAGAACACTCCATCCAATAATAGCAGAACAAGCCAGGCGCAGTGGCGCACACCTATAATCCCAGTGGCTCATGAGGCAGAGGCAGGAGAATCGCAAGTTCAAGACCAGAGGCAGTCTGTGTAACTTACTGAAGTCCTGTCTCAAAAACTAAAAAAAAAAAAAAAAAATGGGCTGAGGGTGCAGCTCAGTGGTCCAGCACTTGCAAAGCATGCAAGTGTGAAGCCCTGAGTTCAGCCCCTAGTACCACAAAAAATGTATTATAATAATAATAATAATAATAGCAGCAGAACACACATGCTTTCCAAGTGTCTATGTAATAGTCACCACGACAGTCCGTATTCATCTGGGGATATAGATCAAATTTTAGAAATATAAAAGAAATAAATTTAGAGTATGTTTCCTGAGAATTATAATGATAATATAAACTAATATAATATTGTATAATATAAAATAATAATATAAATTATTTTAATATAATAATAATAAAGAAATCAGTAACAAAAAATCAAAGTGAAAAGTTCCAAAAACTAGGATTTAGACAACATATTAAGTAATCCAAGAAATATGGGACAAGAGGCAGAGATGAAATCCAAGAATTCACAGTATACAAGAAGACAGAGAGGCTAAAATTAAAGGTCTATATAATATTTTTTTTCTGTACTAGAGAGCTGAACCCAGGGCCTTGTTCATGCTTTACAAGTGCTCTACCACTGGGCTGCACCCCCATGGACCCTTTTTTATTTTTTAAGTTGACACAGGGTCTTGCTAAGTTACGCAGGCACCCTCTTGCCTCAAACCTGCAATACTCCTGCCTCCACCTCCCAAATCACTAGTATTACAGGAAGATAATCTTTTTAATGAAATAATGCCAGAAAATTTCCCAAATTTAGGTGAAGAAATAGACACCCGAACAACAGAGATGTTCAGAACTCCGAACAGACATGATCAGAGCAGATTCTCTTCTCACCACATTGTAGTTACAATGCTAAAATTGCAAAGTAAAGAAGTAATATTAAAGGCTGCAAGAGAAAAATGCCAGCATTTTACATACAAAGGTAATTCTGTCAGAATATAACCTCAGATCTCTTGACAGTACTTTAAAAGCTAGAAAAGCATGGAATGAAATCTTTCAAATCTTGAAAGCGATGAAGTCGTATATATCCTGCTAAACTACCTTTTAAAAATAGGAGAAATAAAAACTTTCAAGATAAAAACAAACTCAAACAATATATGAATACCAAACCAATACTTTAGAGGATACTCAGAGAAGTCTTACATACAGAAGAAAGATAGACTCAAATACAAGACTATAGGAATGAAACATCACAATCCCAAAATCTTAAGTTAGCAAACCCCTACTATGAACATGGGAGAAATTAAAGATCAATCAAGGCCCAAACCAGTGACAACAGCCACCAATAAATCTATGCAAAACAATAAATTCTACTCAGTACTAGCCTTAAACATAAATGATCTGAACTCTTCTTTCAAGTGATGTATATTAACTAACTGGATCAAGACAGAGGATTCAATAATTTATTGTCTTCAAGAGACCCATCTCCTTTGAAAGGATTCCTACAGACTGAAAATGATCTCATGATCTATCAAGCATGGGGAAGCCAAAAAAAAAAAAAAAAGCAGAAGAGGCTATAGTGATTACTTTAGTCCAAAATTAATTAATTAGAAGGGAGAAAGAGAACACTACTTATTAATATAGGGATCAGTCAACAAAAAAACATAATAAGCTTAAACACATACATACAAACATTGGCATACCTACTTACATAAAACAAACATTTGCCACTCAAAGGAGTTCATAGGCCCAGATACAATAATTATGGGGGACTTTAACACCTCACTCTCATCAAGACATAGATTAACTAAACAAAAAATCAACAAAGAAACCCTGGCTTAAATAATACTATAGACCTACAGTACCTAACAGACAGTTACAAAATATTTCATCCAACAGATGCAGAATATGTACTTTACACTACCTCATGGAACTTCCTCCAAAATAGACTACATTTGAGTTCACAAAACCAGCCTTACCAAATACAAAAAAACAAAACAAAACTGAAATTATCCCTTGTATATTATCAGACCACAATGTAATAAAATTAGAAATCAAGAACAAGAGAGGCTACAAAAACTCTACAATCACATGGAAATTAAACAACACAATTTTGAATTATCAATGGGTCATCAAAGAAATCAGAGGAAAATTAAAAAATCTAGAATCAAATGAAAATGAAGCCACAACCTACCAGAATATTTGGGATACAATAAAAGCAGTTCAGTGCAGGAAATTTATAGCCATGAGTGCTTGTACTGAAAAATTACAGAAACTTGTTGTTGTTGTTAGGTGCCATCAAGTCGTGTCCAACTCATAGCGACCCTCATAGGGTTTTCAATGGCTGATTGTTTCGGGATTGCCTCGGGAGTGGGTTGCCACATCTTTCTCCCGTTTTTTGTGGTGCTGGGACTTGAACTTGGGACCTCAGAGACTGCAGAGCGGTGCTCTACTAACTGAGCTAAATCCAGCGCTAGAGAAACTTAGTAATACACTATAAGGCATTAGAAAAGCAACAACTTAATCCAAAACTAGCATACAAAAGGAAATAATAAAGATCAAGGCAGAAATTAATCAATTGGAAACCAAAAAAAAAAAAAAAAGAAAAGAAAAAAAATGAAACTAAGACTTGGTTGTTTGGGAAGAAAAACAAGATTGATAAATCCCTAGGTAATGGAACAAAAAATAAATAAAAGGGAGAGGACTCAAGTTAATAAAATTACAAATTAAAAAGGAGTGATCACAAGTGATACTAATGAAATAAAGATTATTAGGGGAGGATTATTAGGGATTACTTTGAGAATCTCCCAAGAAGTGGAAAACACAGAAGAAATCAGTAAATTCCTCAATACTTTATAACTATAAAAATTAAATCGAGAGGTTATAGTTATAAGTACCTTAAACAGACCTATAACAAGCAATGAGATTAAAGCAGTAGTAAAGAATCTTCCAATAAGGAAAATCCTAGGTCAAGATAGGTTTACAGGCAAATTCTATCAAACTTTCAAAAAAGGATTAATTTTTATCCTCCTTAAACTACTTTACAAAATAGAATGGGATGGAATACTTCCAAATTCATTCTACAAAGCCAGTATCACAGAGAAACGTGTACACAAATGTTTATAGCAATTTTATTTGTGATATCTCAAAATTGTAAACTACTGAAATATTTTTCAAAGAGTAAATGGTTAAACATACTTTGGTGTGTTCCTACCATGCAATACTATTTGACAATGTTGTTGTTGTTGTTGTTAGGTGCCCTTGAGTTGAGACTGACTCACAGTGACTCTATGTACAATAGATTGAAACACCATACACTGAGCCACGTACATGATCTTCTTATGTTTGAGTCCATTGTTGCAATCACTGTGTCTCTTCTCACTTTGAGTTGTGTCACATCAGCAAATGGAGATGCCAGGGGCTTTACTCCATTCTCATCATTTGGGTGACTCTACTTTGAGGAGGCAATTCTTCCCCAGTTGACTTTGAAGGCCTTCCAGCCTGGAGGGTTTACTCTCCAGCACTATATTTGACAGTGCTTCTCTACTATTCATAGGGTTTTCAATGGCTAATTGTTTTAAGAATGGGCTTTCAGATCCTTCTCCCTAGTCCATCTTAGTCTGGAAGCTCCTCTGAAACCTGTCTACCACAGGTGGCTCTGCTGGTATCTAAACCAGTGGCATAGCTTTCAGCATCACAGCAACATGTGAGCCTCCACAGCATGACAAGCTGAAAGACACGTGGAATAAATTGGGGTTACACATGAGAACTTGATGTACTCAAGGGAGTTATACTAAATGAAGAAAGCTAGTATCAAAAGTGTAGGTACTGCATAATTCCATTTAGATAGCACTTGTGAAATGACATAATTATAAAGATGGAGAACAGATTAGAGGTTACCAGGGATTAGAGATGGGGATTAGGAAGGAGATAAGTACACCTAATAAGAGGGTAGAATGAGGGAGTCTTGTGGTGATTGTATAGCTGAGTATCGTGAGATAAAATTGCATAGAACTACACACGTTATGCTACAGCCATTCCACCCTGGCATCTGATCCTGTCAGATCTTGGAAGCTAAGCAGATTCAGGCCTGGATAGCCCTTGAATAGGAGAGTTCCTGGGAGTACTGGGTGCTATAGGCTTGGGTGAAGGACCCTGCAGCCCTCTCCCAAAACAATCAGTCACTGAAAACTCTATGAATAGCAGAAAGCACTGACAATAGTGCCAGGTATGGCATAGAGTCAGATAGTGTTTCACCTGTTGTACAAAGGGTTGTTATGAGTCGAACTTGACTCTGTGGAACCTAACAACAACAACAACATACACATGTGCACAGTCAAATGAGTGCATTTACAGGTGGTAAAAATCTAAATAAATTCCATGGTTTGTCCCAATGTCAACTTCCTGATTTAGATATTATATGTATTTAATTATAGGTATGCAAGCTATTGACTATCTCATAGGAGACTGAGTAAAGAGATCATGAGACCTCTCTTTGAATTTCTTTAAAACTTCCAAGGAATCCATCCCTATTTCATAATAAAAAGGTCCTTAAAAAAAAAAAGTCATCAAACATGACATCTGGTCTACCTCTTGTACATACACAATTCAAACAACTCCAATCAAACCTGGAAAACTTGGTGATTGAGGGGAATCTTACTGTTTCAAGTTTTTCAGAATCTTAGATCTTAGAGATCCAACATACAACTTCAGTAGTCCCAAAACATAAACATCTTTTTTTTCTTTAATTGTGGTACTTGGGGGTTGAACCCAGGGCCTCCCACATACTTTGTGACAGGGTCTCCCTAGGTTGCCTAGTCTGCCTCTGGCCTTGAACCTGAGATCCTCCTGTCTCTGCCTCCCAAATTGCTGGGATTATAGGTGTGAGCCACCACATTCTGTTTATAAACATCTTTTATATACTCCAGCATCACCTAGGAACTTGATATAAATGCAAATTCTCATTCTTCAATCCAGACCTACTCAATAAAAGACTCAACATTGGAGCCCAACAGTCCTGGTTTTAACAACATACATCAAAAACATGACAAGTCCTCCAGGGGATGCTTATGCATGCATAAGTTTGAAGAACATCATTCCAGTGTTGTTGTTTTTGTTGTTGTTAGGTACCTTCGAGTCAAGTCCAACTCATAGCAATCTTATGTACAATAGAATGAAACACTCCCTGATTCTGTGCCAGACACACGATCTTATTTATGTTTGAGCCCATTGTTGCAGATACTGTGTCAATCCATCTAATGGAGGGTTTTCCTTTTGTTCATTGACCTGCCACTCTCCCAAACATGATATACTTCTCCAGGGATTGGTCCTTCCTGACTACATGTCCAAAAAATGTAAGATGCAGTCTAGCCATGTTTGCTTCCAAGGAGCACTCTGGTTGCATTTCTTGGATAGATCTGTTGGTTCTATTGGAATTCCGTGGTATATTCAGTAATTGTCTCCAGTACCATAATTCAAAAGCATGAATTCTTCTCCTGTCTCCCTTGCTCAGTGTCCAGCTTTCACAACCATATGATGCGACTGAAAATACCATGGCATGAGTCAGTTGCACCTCTGTCTTCAATGTGATGTCTTTACTTTTCAACACTTTAAAGAGATCTTTTGCAACAGCTTTTCCCAAAGCAATGTGTCTTTTGATTTCTTGACTGCTGCTTCCACTGGTGTTGACTGTAGAACCAAATGAGGCAAAATCATGGACAGCCTCAATCATTTCTCCATTTATTGTGAAGTTGCATACTGATCCAATGAGTACTGCATAAATGCAGGAAAGACAGATGATGCATTTTATATTTTGAGTCACCCTTCCTGGTGAGTCCCTGAGGAGAAACCACAGGCTAGGACTCCTCATCATTGCCTTCTTTTCCAAGCTGGCTGTGACTCACACTCTCATGTTTTCCACATGCAAGTTGTGAACACAGAACAATGATAGAAATCCTTCAAACACTAGGTCATGGAGGCACACAAGCTTCTGGGAAAGATATAATTTCCCATAAAAACCACCCCTGAAAAGGAATGTATGTTCCCATTAGGCCTGGCTTAATGAGTGCTGTAACTTAGAGGAAAGTGATTGTTTCCAGAGCTGCCTTAAACCTTCATCCTCTGCCCAGAAGTGAGGCTGGGAGAAGTGAAATTACATTTAAATCAGCAGTGCCTAAAGCACTTTACAAAAGAGACCCAAAATGTAAACACCACTAAGTATAAATAATAATACTAATGACACCTCACTCATTTTGTCTTTATCTCTGGGCCTGGAGGATTAAAGCCATCTGACAGGTACAACTTCAAAGGCATCTCCTGTCCCAGATCTGAAGATGGATATGTTCCAACAGACCTCTTCATCCTCAGTTCCCACATTTCATAACTGTTAGAGGCTCCAAATCATCTAAAGTAGGTTGAGCCTTTCTGCTTATGAACCTCTTTTATAAGATTAATGGCAGTAATCCTAATAGTGAGATCAGCAAATAAACCCCTTTCTGAATGTCATGTGTCCCATCGCTTGATTTGTCTCCATCCCAACAAGGGCCCTAATGGAACACTGTTATGAATTCAATTGAATGTCGACAAATTTTGCCTTGAGTATCTTACATGACCAGACACCTCTAGAAATAATGGGAGGCTATGTGAGACATGACAAGGTACATAATGGGCATCAGGGAGCTGGAGGGACAAAACAGAGTTGGCAGTCCCATCTTAGGACTTGCTGCAGCCTCATTGTTCAGGGCCAGGAAGGAGGAGAGAGTCTGGGGCCTGAGAGGAGGGTTTCCCTGGTGGCCAGGCTGCCTCTGGAGGTGCTGACTAGGGTAGGAGCCTGATAACTGCAAAGTGTAGGTCAAGGTTAGCCCAGCAGGGAGAAGGGCCCCCTTGTTAGTACCCAGCTGAGCCACAGGCAGAAGACTGAACAGTGCCAATCAGCCTCAAAGAATTTGATCTGACTGCAAGGCACAGGATCAGGGATATGACTTCTGCCTCAGGCAGGGGCAAGAAAGAGTTAGGTTCCTGCACTGAGTTGAGGGAGGAAACAAGAAGTGGGCCCCAAGAAGACTGCAGCCCACAGTGGAGAGGGTGGGAAAGGCCCAGATTATCTACCACAGAAAATGTCTCTCAGGTGGGGTATCCAACTTAAGGACTCTTAGCTTGGAGGACACTTTAGTCCCTTGTCCCAGCCCAGGCTAACCAAGAGGGACTCACTGAGGAAACCCTTGAGGAAAGAGGAAGCCGGACAAAAGGGAAAATTGGGTTAGGACCTTCCTGCTTCCATAGATTGTTCCAGAACCTGGAATGTGGTGATCATATGGGTATTTGGAGTAAGGAGGCAGCAGCAAGGGAGGTAAGTCACGGAGTGACATCTACCCTATTAAAGGCACTGCCTGCTGTCAGAGCTCTTCCTTTTAGATCTGCGGTTCCCAACTCTGGCTGCAAATTGGAATCATCTACCAAGCTTTAATACCCTCAGTTCCTTGGCCTCCCCCTTCATAATTACAACAGAATCTCTAGGGGTGGGCCCAGGGCATTGGTGATCTTTAAAGCTTCCTGGTGATTCTGATATGGAGCCAAGGTTAGAATCACTGCTCTGTTCCAAACACTTACCATATAAAATGTGGCCCCCAGCTGGGCACAATGGTGCATCCTCCTAATCTCAGCAACTCAGGAAGAGAGGCATGAGAATCGCCAAGTTTGAGGCCAGAGGCAGCCTAGGTAGCTTAGTGAGACCATGTTTCAAAATAAAAAATAAAAATGGACTGGAGGTGCAGCCCACAGGTACAGCACTTGCAAAGTGTACGCAAGGCTCTAGGTTCAATCCCTAAGAACTGCAAAACAAACAAACAAACAACTAACTAACTAACAACTAAGACCCCTAGATCAGTACCAGCATGCCCCCTACTCATTTGACAGGAATGCAGAATCCTCTGGCCCCACTCTAGCCCTTTTGAAGAGAATTTGCTTCTGTGCAAGATTCCTTCTGCAAGTTCAAGTTTGAGAAGAACCGTTCTAATGACATGGAGAGCAGTGAGTCTCTCATTCCTGTGTGCATACTGGAATCACCTGGGGGGCTTTATAAAAGACTGGTGCCTGGGGTCTGGTCTGCTGAAATGCTTTTGGCCTGATATTAGCATTTTTTAAAAGCACCCTGGGTAGGGGATGTTTGCAGCCAATACCCAGAACTGTTGACTGGTGGGCCCCTTAATGCAGGCCCTGTAATGAAGGTGGGGGCACACTGATGGCCCAGCCCTGCGAAAGCCTAACTTATCAGCTAAGTAGGGAGAAGGGGAAAGAGGAAGGGAAGGGAAGGGAAGGGAAAGGAAGGGAAGGGAAGGGAGAGGAAGGGAAGGGAAGGGAAGATCTTCCACCATCAGCAGTGAACTGGCGTGGAAGGACCACCTGAGGGCAGAGTTACCTGGGTACCAATCTCTCACCCTCAGAGGAACAAGATATGACAGCTGACAGATGCCTATAGAAGTGAAGTTGTTGGGAGTGAGACCTACCAGGGGTGCCAAATATTGGGTTTTTGTGTGCAGCCATCTTGGTTTTCAGCTACCATTTCATAAGTTAAGTTTTGCTTCTACCTGGAGGAGGTTCATTTCAAATACTTAACTTGGCTTCCTGGTATTACCCCACCTTGCTCAATCTATCTGGCCCTAGGTTCATCCCTTTCTAGCATAACCTAATTTGGCAGTATCTCGGTCAGGGGTGACACCATTTGTGATGCTACCCGGAACCACTCCCCTAACATCCGGCTCAACTAGAAAATTCCACTCTACCCCCATATAAGGAGCCATCTTGCTGTACCTTGCTGTTCTCTCATTCCTGGAAGCAGCCACTCTGTCTTTCTGCTTATTAAAATCTCTCGTGCGAGTTCTTGAGTGCGGCATGAGAGGCACTTTCACCAAACACATGTATACACATTTTAAGAGCTGTTATCTATGTATTCCTTTTCAAAGTTGAATTCAATTCTGGTAGCAATATATACTATGAGTCAGTGTTAATCAAATGAATGCAAGTACCACCATCCAACAGGCAGGACAGTCAATTTGAAATTCATGAATGTTGTGGAAGTACGATAATGGAGATATGAATGTGTGGCAGAACCTCCGACATGCCTAACAAGTACATGCATTCATGATCAATTTGAGACATATGGTACTGGGTGTGATGTGCACAGGGGAAGATCGAGGAGGCCTGCACAGCAAAAAGTCCTGCCTCTTCTGCTGTGGTAACCACTTTGAGCACCTCTTGTTGCAGAATTCAATTGTGACTTGTATTTATCTTTTGGTGTCAGTATATATTGATTATTACAATTTTTATAGCTTTTTCCTCTCTTAAAATGTATATACTTTGTTGGCATCCTCTGCATTGGGTGAGGGGAGCATATGTTCATATTTATCCTGCAAACCCCTTGGTAGCTCACTGTTCATGTGGAAGCTGGACATTTCTAACAAGCTCCAGGAGATGTGATGCTACTACCCTCACCTCACATAGTGTAGAAAGGGCTGGAAGGTTAAATGTAGCAGTCCACACCCCTCAAGGTTACTGATGGAACTACACAGATCTGCTGCTTTAAGCAACAGGATTGTGAATATGGTATCTGCAGTGTGTGTGTGTCGGGGGGGTTGTTTGTTTGTTTTTGTGGTACTTGGGGGTTAAACCCAGGACCTCACATACACTTTGCTAGTGCTCTACCACTAGCCCATTTTTTATTTTTTATTTTTGAGTCACAGTCTCACTAAATCACATAGGCTGCCTCTCCTCGAACTCACTATCCTGCTAACTCCTGAGTGGCTAGGATTACAGATGTGCACTACTGCCCCATCTTGGAATCTGTAAGATTTTATCCATGCTCTGTGGTCCTGAAAACACTGATGGTTAAGAACCTTGACCCACTCCCTGCCCTTCTGAGTTCCTAGAAGTGGCTTACTGCAAATAATTCTTGTCCTTTTATGACTTGGACGCTCCCTTGTTTACCAAAACAAGGCTTTTCTCTACTGACTAATCAGAACAACATGCTTTTCAGCAAGGCTTTAGTTAAGGGTCTCTCCTTCCCCCAGGTCCCTGAACTTTGGCCTACCCTCAGCCTGAGCAGCTGACAGCTCTTCTTTAGCAACCCCTCTTGAGAACAGGCTTCCCTTGGGGTGAACCACTATCTGATCAGCCCTCCTTCATCCCATCTTCCCACTCCCAGTTCTTTCTAAAGCTATTGACTTTTAACTATAAAAGAAAGCCTCATTTTGCCTAATGCTTAAGAGTATTGTGCTTATTCCCATAATCCTGTCCCCTCAACCACCTACCAGCCCCTTCCCTCCCTTCAATAATCCCTTTGAATAACATCTCTTTACCACATCTGAGTCTGGTTTTTATTAGATGGGGAAAGGGAGAAGTAATGGGAGTGCTATGTTGATAAAGTCCTTTTGAGGGCAGCACAAGGAGGCCGTGTCTGGGGTAGGACAGGGTACAGAAAGGGAGGAGCAGGTGCTGAGAGTATGACAGGGCTTCCCAGGGCCAGCTGGGAAGAATAGGCCTGAGGAGGGAGAGAGGATGCAAGGAAGGGGACAGTCAGCTGCCCCAGCCTGGGTGCCATTTTGAATGTGGCCATCTTTTCTCTGCTCCTCACCTCCCTAGGCTGGACCCCAATGTGCACTGGCCCAACATTGGCCAGGTGTGGTGAAGGAAGCCTGCCTCCTACCTGCCCCACCTCTACAGAGACTTTCCTCCAGCAACCAACCCCTGCCCTGCCTGTACTCACAACCTTGCCCATGAACTAGCTCTATCTCAGTCTGCAAACCTCTCCCCCATCAGAAAACACTGTGTTGTCCTTGATTCCCCATCCAGAGGCTGCCCTTCTTCCCTACCCTCCACAGTTAGCCAAAAGGATTTAAGAGTAGCCTGTATCCCCTCTCCTTCCAGCCAAGCTGCTCCCCCTGGAAAGCCATCTGTGGTCTTCATGGCTCCACCAGGGCCCACAGTATTCCCCAGAGTGGACCCCCTCCTTTGCAACACTTTGTCTTCTGGGTTTGTTGCTGCCTCATTTTGTGCTCCTTTACCTCTCTGGTTTCTCCTGATACTTGGCTGGTTTCCCCTCTTCCTCCT
This sequence comes from Pedetes capensis, assembly GCA_007922755.1. Taxonomy (NCBI): domain Eukaryota; kingdom Metazoa; phylum Chordata; class Mammalia; order Rodentia; family Pedetidae; genus Pedetes; species Pedetes capensis. The sequence continues at coordinate 1,211 of VMDO01006124.1, read as the reverse complement.
GTGCTTTGGTCCTGTTCTCCTTTCTTCCTCTCCCTAGCTTTACTATCTCCTGGATTCCCAAGGATCATGCACATGCTGATAACCACTGGCCTTAAATGTCCAGCCCAGCCCAATCCCCCGAGCTCTGAACACAGACCCCTGGCTATCTGCTTAGCCTCTTCCTCTTGGAAAATGGCACCTCTAGCCACTCTTCACTCCTGCTTTCCCCTCACCCCTCACATAAGGGGTCTGTCGGTCTACAGTCCTTTTATGGAATCTCAGTGCTTCTAAAGGGGGAGAAATCAATATTAGCTCCCTAAACCTTCTTTGCCCTGGAAGCACTCGCTCGCACTGTGTTCTATAACATAATCCTTTGTTAATCACTAGCTAGGGCACTGGGTAAAGCAGTTTTCAAATCTGCCCCACGGGCTCATGGCATTTGAGATACATAAATATGTTGCCATGGCAACACAGTGACAGATTAATTACCAAATCCTCCTGGAGCAAAGCTGCTTTACCCAATGTGGAACCTGCTGCAGTGTTAGGGTAGGGGTGATCCATAATCCTCTCAAAACAAAGTTGGGGCCAATGGATCTAGAGTAGAGGAGGCTGAGCAGCCACTAGCTCTGTCTTAGGCCAAAATTTCCTGGGTCCCTGGGATTCCTGAATCAGTTTTACCTCTAATTCGTTCATTTGTTCATTCCTTCCTTTTTCTCTTTCTTTCTTTCTTTCTTTCTTTCTTTCTTTCTTTCTTTCTTTCTTTCTTTCTTTCTCTTTCTTTTCTTTCTCTCCTTCTTCTTTCTTTTTTTTCCCCCCAGTACTGGGGGTTGAACCCAGGGCCTCACGCTTGCATGCTTTGCAAGTGCCGGACCACTGAGCAACACCCCTATCCCATTTTTTTACTTTTTGAGACAGGGTCTCTCTAAGTTACACAGACTGCCTTTGGTCTGGGATTTGCGATTCTCCTTCCTCCGCCTCCCGAGCTACTGGGATTACATGCATGCGCCACCGTGCCTGGCTTCTTTCTTCTTTCTTTTGAAAAAAAAAAAAGTTTGAAATACAGTCAGGTGCGGTGGTACCCACCTGTAATTCCAGTGACTCGGGAGGTGGAGGCAGGAGGATTGCAAGTTCAAGACCAGAACCAGTCTGCGTAATTTAGCAAGACCCTGTCTCAAAACAAAACAAAACAAAAAGTAAAAAAAAAAAAAAAAAAAAAAAAAAAAAAAAAAAAA